>CAIGRT010036165.1:0-21365 GCA_903798405.1 Fraxinus platypoda
GCCTGGGTTGTAGTCCAAAAATTGTGGGCGACCCGAAACGGCCCGAAACCCGTAGCGGGCGGGTTTTTTTTCACCCTGGCCGTTACCGGGCTCATATGTTGGCGGGCCGACCCGGCCCGGACCACTCGGATTGACACCTCTAGTGATACCACAGTAATCCGAGCTACCCGTCAATGCCACATCGAATGGTAGATAGTTTTGGTAAAAAGTAATTGGTCAAGAAAATATTTTCGACCCACAAATTCAATCAAAAATCTAAACACGAAAGGGATCGGGAAATAGTAGTCATAGATGTGCAAGAACATGCAGTACTACTTTTTTACATACATGGATGATAACAGGCTGCACACAAGTCAATATACACGCAACACGAATTGAACAGTCAACATTTGAGACTTCAATGAGCAATGAACCAAATGATACAAATTAGGATAAGAATTCCTCCTCCAACCATCAGCTTCATGCGAAGATTTTGCAACCACATTTTCCGACGTAGCTGCCTTCCTTGCCTTTGAAAGCTGTCAGCCTGAACAAATTGACATACAAATCAACTCTCTTCTTTTCCGGGCATATAAAGCCGAGAGGAAGATAATACTCACCTGGAACTGAAGGTTTTCGGTTTTATCAACCAGCAGTTCTATCTTTTCACCACGGTCCAAAACCTGCAGAACAACAGAATTGTCTAAAAATTAGTCCTCCACCAATTATAACAAGGTTTAATTGGCTACAAGAGCTTGGAAGAAAACAAATTCAGAGGAATCAATGCCTTCACCTTGTTTCATCATTGATATAGCCAAAATCAACTTTTCCCTTGCCAAGTATAATACAAATATGTAACTCACATCAAATAAACAGTTTGTATCTCACCTTAACTTCAACATCATCATAAAATCAAGATACAGAGAGTTAACCTACACAATGGGGTGTAGTTTCATTGTTATGCTTATACTGCAATTATATGCATAAAGAGAGAGAAATTAAATATTAGCCAATCCAACCCAATGACATCACTTTATCTCCTTAGACAATTTGTTTACTCTACTGCTCCAAGGACTGGAACAATTGCCTCCCCAAGATCATATTTTTTTCATTCCAATGGAAGTTGCACCCAACACAATAGAACCTTTTGGAGTTGACCGAACTTAGAAGGGAAAAGGAATTTCTGGAAATGAAGAATTGGAGAGGAGACTGTATATTTTAGAATTTTTAGTGATTGCATAAAATAAGAAGCCATATTTTTAGCATTTGCAAATTGCTGTTCGTTCAAGACCCATGAATTTGCAGAAAGTTGCAACTATTGCAAGAGGTACTGGTATAACAGAGATAGAGGACTGGAGAGGAAAGGCTCGCTTATTCAAGTGAAGGGTCACACCAGCTGGGCAGAAAATCATAAACGATTAATCTAAATTCGAACATACCATTGGACCACAGCACACTTTGGCCAAAGACAGTTTGCCCAATGGTCAGATATAAAATTCAAGGGTGCACTGTTTGGGTTTTAAATACAACGCTTAGGAATTTGATAATCGGACCTCTTCCAAAGGGCCCTTTATACGAAATTCTCTCTTCCTAGTTCCTACTTTTCTTTGATAATCGACCCTCTTCCAAAGGGCCCTTTATACGACATTCTCTCGTCCTAATTCCTGCTTCTCTCTCCTAATCAAGGTGGGATGCAAGTCTTTCCTTTTCTAACATGAAGGCAATTTCATTATTTCATCCTTTCTCAACTCAAATAGTGTGTATGGCTAAGAAGCATGGACACTCCTACTGAGACAGCGCGTCCACGTCCGAAAAGTGTCGCGCCATTCAGAAGCAACACTCTTTGGACACTGCAAAACATGTAACCAACAAGCTATGTACAGTGTCCTATTTTTATATATTTTTTAAACTTCTGGCACTCAAGGGATACTTCAGAGACATTGTGGAAGTGTATGACATGCCATGTGCCGTGTCCTATATTAAAAGTGATAAGAAGATATAATATATAAATTAAATTTATAAGAATTTAAATAGAAATATCCATCCTTTTTTTGAAAAATCATGTGTCAGCGTATTTGTGTCCATACTTGTAGGTGCAGCAAAAGAATTGAAGGAAAGAAGTGGATAATCTTGTTTGCTTCTTGGGAAGTGCAGAGTATCTAGTAAATTCCTCGTAACTCCTGTCTTGCACCACCATTGTTGCTTAAATTTCCATCATTCCACAATGTCTTTCCTGTATTTGTTAAGACTCATGAGAATATTAAAGATCTCCAGTGCTCAATCTTCAATCATCCTTTTGGTTTTGATGCATCCACGAAAAGCATAAAAACTGTACTTTCCACAGAATGATTAAATAGAAACATCATAACACCCACCTCCCGCCTCCAAGAAAAGGAAAAGGAAATGCTATCAAGGAACATGTTCAAGTTTTCAAGTCTGGTTTTGCCCAACGGTGTCCATGGCAACCATGTTTGTTCAATTTCATGGAACATTTAATTTTCTTTCTTAGTAACATGAAATTAGGCCCTTGTTTGGGCTCTATTTTAATGAGATTTTGGGAAAAATGTATTTTGGAATAGTAATTTTTTAGAGAATGTATGGTTAAAAAGGAAATGTTTTGGATTTACATGTAATATTATTTTATTGAAAAATGTGTAATTAAAAATTAGTTTTGAAAAAATGTGTTTTTTGTTTAATGGAGCCCAAACAAGGGCTAGGTTTCATATCCATGTAACCATCACAATTCTACCACATCTACTACAGTACTTCGCATAACACCAGAATGTCAACAATAGATAGTAACTTAATTTGATAATTAATAATCACAAATTCAAAAAGTATAATCATCCCAACAACAAAGCAAATGAATTGCTTGACTACTTGGAGTTGACTTATTTACAATTCATAAATTGAATTTCACAACATCCTAAACTCCGCATAGAACTCTCCCCCTTGTATTCATCTATGTATATCAAGTTCAATTAACTTCATATTATAAGCAAAAATATGGTTAAAATTAGTCATAATCACATCAATGCTTAAAAAGAATAAAGACCCATAATCGGATTTAAAAAATTCCAAACTGACCCAGAACTTTAAGCAATGTCATCCGTCTATTTTCTTTATAATTTGAAATGTTCTGACCAGAATATAATGCAGACAGATTTCAGAAAACAATATAAAAATGCAGACTACATTTTAATACAACACAAAAGCAAAAATGAAAAGATAATATTATGATTTAGAGGCACATGACCATCGGAAGTTAGGAATGCAAAAACAAGTTTTATCAAGGGCAATATTTTGAAATAATCTCTTTTAATAGCCAAAGTGAAAACATGACTGCCTCGTAACCTAAGTAGAAATAAGTCATCTGTTTCCACTACTTTCTCTATAATAGGTGCTTCCCAACTCAACCATCACGACCCCATGGTTTAGTTCGTCGAGTACATGTACTCAACATTAGGGTTATGAACTTATGATGGTTGCACACTTTTCCAGTTTGTTAAGTTTTGTCCATAAAAAATCTGCTCAATGTTTGTCTTCTTTCCATATCCAACAAATGCATGTTTTAGAGATTTTTTTTTCCCACTTGTGCAACCGCGAAAAACATTGTCTTCTTTACCCCCACAAATCATCTCTATGATCAATATCTCAATACATCCGCAAATTGGTCTTATTGTTTCTCTTCTTTCTTCCCTCTTAATTCATTTGGTAATGTTAGCTATCGGCTGCTAGAGAGTTGGGTGATAGAGAAGAAAGATCGTGGATTTTTTTTACGATTTTTAGTTGTTTTAAGGTTAATTCAAAAGAAATGAAACATTAATCTTTAAACTACTTCTCATATTTCTCTAACATTGTACCTTTCAGAAAATTTCATTTTTTTACAAATATAAGTAGAACCCATTATAATAGGTTCCAGTTCCACAAAAAAGTCCAAATTAACAAAGGGAGGAGATGAGAGGATGAAATGGGATCGATAAAATAATGAGAGAGAGAGAGAGAGAGAGGATGGACAAAACTGGCTAGTAGTTAGTAGGGTCACCCGTTTCCATATAGGGGATTTATTGATCAAAGTTATGGTCAAGAATAAAATTGGAGCGTGACCATAAGCTCCCCAACCTAAACTGTTCACTATTTACTCTTCAAAATATGTTCATTAGCTTTTCTAATTCAGATCATATTTCTCTTACTAAAGTATGAGTTTGTTACCCCTAACAATAAAATAGGTAACAAATCAGCAGCAAATAAAGACAACCAAGGAAAAAAACGAAGAATAAGTAAGTTCAAGGATTAATTACCCCTGAACATAAGCATAATTTGATAATATTATAAGTGAATCCAAGCTGAGCATGACAATAAACCACGATATACATTTTATACTCTATTATTCTTACTACCCTTTAAAGTGGAAGACACAATGGTGATTTACCTTCTCAATATTGTCCATCATTATCCCTTTGACTTCTGTTATTTGAGCTTTCAATTTGGACAGCTTACTTATTTCTTCTGGATGATTCATGCAATATTGCATGTGCTCTTTAAGCCGTGGCCTAGAAAACAGAAAACAACATTAAGTCAAGAACGATGCAGAGAAAAAGCTAAATCAAAATTTATACACACCCAAATTCACGATCAAGATTGTATGCAATGCTGAATCGATCCTCAAACAAATCGTCATCGTCATCGTCATAGTCATAGTCATGGTCATTGTCGGCAAGTGGGTGTGGGTCATTGCTCTTGATACTATCACCATAACGTTGTTTGAAGTCATCCTTCACTTTCTCGAGAAACACAAATGGTACACTTCTTCCCATCGATTCATCAGCAACGACAAGGAAAACTACACTCTCAATGAATATTTAGTTGCAGCTATAGTTAATTTAAGGAGTAAAATTTACACTGCCAAAAAAATGCAGATTTAGAGGAGAACTACATACCAAATCCATTGTCAATCAGGAAATTGAATGTATGCCCATCGCACGAGTAAGTGTACTTGCTGCTGTTAGAAGGGAGCTTTTGCAGGCATTGGACGGCAATAGTACTGAAATTTCCCGAGTAGGGAGTGTGCTCTGCTAGAACCACAGTTCCTTTTGCAACAAAACTATAAATCAAGCCTTTCGGATTCATTTCTCAAGCCTCCCTCTGTGAACAACAGACAGAATGAAATACACCTGTCACTCCGCAGAATAATGCAAGGGAAACGTATCAAGGTTGATCAAAACTCAAAGAAATCACATTATTCCCAGTGATTAAAACAAATTATATATATATAAAGTAAAAAGAAACAAGACAGTATGCGAATCAACTTCTGAATATGGAACATGGATTACCAGGTAATTTTACAATTAAAAAATCATTTCTTTATTAAAAAAAATCCCAACTGTACACTAAATCAGAAGACATAATTACGGAACTACAAGAGGGAAAAATTCTCGTAGGCCAAAAAACTCAACCCATTTAAGTCAAAACAATATAATTACAATTAAGAAGTAAAATATCAACGAAATAGTAAATATTGACATGTTAATCGAGAGAGGGTAAAAATAAGCAGAAATCCAAACTTCAATCCAGGTGCAATTACAGAAATCTTAACAATGCAATTCGGAACTATGGAAACCCTGGAGAATGAAATTATGGCAAATAAAATTACCTTTGATCTGGATTGAGGAATTATTCCACAGCAATGTTTTCTATCTTCGCGTGCGCGACGGATACAAAAGGTGAAAAAAAAAAGGGTTCAGAAAAAGCTACATGTACGAACTTTGTTTTTGACATTTGGCCCATATCTGTCTCGTTCTCATTTTGACACATTTTTCAATAAAATTATATTTTTCATCACATCAATAACTTTTCTTTACTTTTCAACTATATATTCACGTTCACGTCAAAAAAAAAATGCGTTCTTTACATTTTAATGTGTATCAAACACACTCTTGTGTTGTTAAAAAAATTGATCGGAGGCCCCTCGGGGCATAAATCAATGGTGCAAAGGACATGAGTAAGGCAGTCTTAGTTGAGCTGACAGCCGCAGTGTGAGGGTTCGATTCCGCCTCTTACAAGGTATGTAATTGGACTCTTTGTGGGCACCAGTATGACAGCTCTTGTACCGTGGCCTGCTAATGCACATCCCGCGATTTACCTCTTCCACAATGCTCTAAGGACGGAACGGTGGGGGGCCTCAAGGTTAGGGTTCAACCTTTAAAAAATCGATTGGAGGCTGTAACTATACTGTACACTACTTCAGTGCGTGAGACGACGTGGAATGGAATTTATTTTTTAGTTATTCCTTGTTTGACAATTATTATTTGAAAAAAAAAATTCAATAGCGACTTTTAGAAGGACGTGGAATTAAAATGTAGAAAAAAGTTTTGACTTTACGTGCTAAATATTTTATTGTGTAAATGTATGATTGAAAAAAGAATTTGAAAGTAATGAAGCAGAGACTTAGAGAGTGTTTGGTGGAAATTAAAATTAGATTTTTAGTATATTGTAGTAAAAGTTTTTGAAATGTGTGGTTGAAAAGTTGTGGGATCCATTAAAGATGTGATTGATATTGATTGTTTGATTTTGATTTTGATTAAAATCAAATTTTAATCCGGACCAAACAATGGCTTAATAAAATGGTAATTATACCCATTTTTGGTGCATTTCACCCTTAAATCAAATAAATGATGTGCAAATAATTTATGACGTCCATTTCTTCCATTAAAATTTTATAAAATGACAAATTTACTCCTATTTTTAAATAAAATATATAAAATACAAATTAATTACGATCATAATCCTAATTTTAAACAAAAAATATATATAAACGAATATCAATTAAAACAATTTAAAATATATCAACAAAACCAACTCCACATATCCTCAGCCTTACTCTCACCTTCGGCTAAATGAGGATTATTAGGGAAACTAATATTAAAAAATGAAAGAGTGAAATCTTGATCTTCCAAGAAATAAATTCAACAATCGGATGTAAAAAAAAAATACAATTTTTTTTATTTTTCTTCGAATAATTCATTAAAGGAGCGTGAAATTCTTCTAGCCATCTCATCAGTTCAAATTATTTTAACTCATTATCATTGATCAAACAAAAAATCATGTAATGAGAACCACAACCCTTCCTTCAACCCTGTGAACCCATATGTAATTGTATGTATATGGGTTTTCCTTTAATCGCAACCTATATGTAATTATGTATATGTGGGTGTTACGCCTCATCCTATGAGTCAAGAGTGGCACCTAGCTAAGCAAAGACGAAGTAAGAGGTCACGCAAGGTACTCGCTCCATTTCACCTCGCTTTCATATGTATTTTTGAAGTGGTTGGACAACTAAGTTGAGTTGCCTCTTTGAGGACCTTTGATTAATTTTCTTGCTTTAAACCCATTCTCCCTAATGAACTCTTCACAAGCTCTCTTGTTAAACCTTTTGTAAGCGCATTTGCAATATTATTTATTGACTTCACATAGTCGATTGGGATAATTCTACAAGAGAGCAAGTCTTATGGTATGTTCAAAGTTTTCATTATACAAGATATTACGTTCCCTTCCAATAGTTGCTTGACTACCATAATGAATACAGATAGCAAGGCACATGTTTTGTCCAATTATGAATATCCATCACAATTACTTTCTAGTACGGAAGTATATCTTGTATAGTATTGTCAGTCTTTCGTATATCTCAAATATTTCAATAGCTTTCCAATGGTCTAAACAAATATTACTGTTGTAATTCAAAATAAAAGTTTTAACCGTTCAAATTAAAACCTTTTAATTTATTTTTTTTAGATTTTAATTTTAAGTTTAATACAAAATTAAAACTAATAATTCCTAACGTGTAACTTACATTTTAATTGGTTTAATATTCATACTTGTAGGGATTAAATTTATCCCTATAAAAGGGAATGATTTTCATTAAGATATACAACATGAAAAAATGCAACTTTAAATACAACTAAAACACTTCCTCTATATTTCATACTATGTTTCTATAATTTTGACAATTCGATAAATGTTCGTTCTTTATCTTCATGTGACCGTACACATAGAATGAGAATCGGCTATGAATCATATGAGTTTTATTTTGGAGTCGTGTAGTGTCGAAAGTATCCGCACGAATGAGAGACAACAGGATTTTGGGATAGCGTCCTTGACGTGACTTCTCAATGCTTGCTTTCTAACTTTCTCTACTTATGTTCTTAAGTTTATATTAATATTTTAGTTATTAACTTATGCTTTTCATATTATTGTTTATTGACTTGTGATAATTAATAATGTACACACAAATCACTCATTTTTTCCAACAATTACCCGTATATCTACTCAACTTACTTACCGCAAAAGCCTTGTCTGATCTCATACAATTCATAAGATACATTAAATTGCCAATTCTAAAAATATTCCACTTGATATATTAAAGTTTCTAAAACTCTTAACCAAATGGAGAGTTGTATCTAAAGCTCTACTGATATTGTTCTTCCAACTTATCAACTATTTTCTCCACATAATGAGCTTGAAATAATATTAGACCATTTGATGTCTAGAAATCTTTATTCCTAAAAATAACATCCGAAACACCCATATCCTTCCTATCAAATTTATTTGCTAACATTTGTTTGGCAGCTTTGATCATGTTAATAAAATGCATATAGAGTATCTTTAAATTTAAAGGGTAAAAATTGGAAAAGTCTAAGTGTACATAATTTGGCCACATAATGGTGTCCATAATGTGATGTGGACAAGATCTGACTGTTGATGTGAAAGTGTGAGATTTGAATTAAAAGTTGGATCCAGTGCCACGTGTAATTATGGATACCATTATGTACAAAATTATGTACATGTAGCACTTCCCGTAAAAATTTACCCACTCCAAAAAATTCTTTATTTTTTACTTTTTCCAATAATCATAATGTAGTTCCCTCATTTCCAATTAGTATATATATATATAACTTTTTATACACTCCAATAATACTCTCTATTTTGACTCTTCATTTTGTTTTTTTTTATCAAGAAATATATATTGATTTCTCCTCAGATTTTATTTAATATTTATTTTCATATGTCAATAGTCAATGAATAATTTAAGAAGTAGAGTATTGAAATATGTAACTTATTAAATGCAATCATTGTAAATTAAGAACAAATAGCGAATTTGACTATATAAATTAGAAGAATTAAGAATAAATAGCGAATTTGACGATATAAATTTGAAGAATAAAGCATACTCTTTATTTTAAAAAGTTGAAATAGAAAGTCTATTGAAGTTTATTTTCAAACACTAACTCTCTAAAGTAAAGAGCATTTTGCATTTAGAGTCTCGGAAAGCCAAACTCACTCTTGATAATTAAATACATTTAGAGCATTTCAATTTTCAATTGATGAAAATAATATAATACAGAGGGAAGCTATTGAAAATAAAAAAAAATAGGGAAAAACAATAAATATTTTATGAAAGTAGTAAAATTAAATGTTAAAGATAAAGAGCATGTTGGAGTATTTAAAAAATTTTAATCCTTAAATTTATAGATACTCTTTAAATTGCAAAATATACTCTTTAAAAATACAAAACGTTGGAGATGCTCTTAGCTCTTTAAAATAAAGAGCATCCAACTTCGAAAGAATCTCTCGAGGATGATCTTATCTATACAAAACATGAACTCAGATCTGCCAGCATAATCCACTCTACAAAACATGAACTCAGACGTGCCTACATAATCTACTCTACACCTCATATCAAAACATTGTACAATATATAGATAATGCATCGCTAAAATTTAATATTCCCAGTGACCTCTATCGTGTTGATGTGTGCAAAATTAAAGTAAAAGAAGAGAGAATTTTGAACACAGAAAAGCAACAATTATATGGAAAGTGATAAGTTTACAACACTGCGCCACTTTCCCAAATGAGCTGTAGAAAGTTCAGTGAGTTCAACTTCAGTTTTCTTCAAAATCAAATGAATTTGAAGAAATAGTTACAGCATATGCATAACAATTACCGGAACATGTTGGAACAATCAGAATATGGTCCAACCACATTTCAGTTTAAATTAAGTTCCCACGTGTAAGTTTTGGGGCTTAAATGAAGGGTAAAGAAACAACTATTGTGGTTTTGCCCCATTAATAGTTGGAGCAGCACCTCTAGCTGCCTTGACATAAGCAACATACTCACTGAAGTGCATGGTAAATAAGGTGCTCTCATAACGGGTAAGTTGAATACGCTTCCGCAGTGACTCGGTGATGGGGCTGTTGCAACCTGCCTTCCTAATCAATGAGTCAATTGCTTCTATCTTTGTCCAGCCTATATGGAAAAGGAAAAGTGATTTTTTTTTTGTTAAATAGTATGGAAAAAATATGGGTCCATGTGAAAAATTATTTTATTGGGAGAATGTGTGATTGAAAATGAGTTTTGAGGAAAAGTGATTTTGGAAAAATCAAAATCAAACGAGGACATAAAGTTTTTTCCTCTGATATTAATCTATTATGACATTTCTGATATTATTAGCAAGTTCAAAAAGAAACTATCAAACAAGGTGCCTTGGAAAAGAGAGAAGATATAGTAAGGTTCAGATTATCTCACGATTGTGAATAAAAGAGAGCCCTGTCAGTCAACGCAATCCTCGTTATTACTGATAGGCGTGTATCATGCCTTCCTCATAGACTAAGCTATCTTACGCAGAGTCTCCATCAAGTGAATCTTTATAGGGCATAAAGGGCTTGGAAGTTTTTGTTTTGCGACCTTGTAACTATTATTTTCTGCTACGAAAGAATAGTAAGCACTAGAAGTTACCTTCATGAGCAGCCACCTCAGGCAGGTACGTGGCACTTCGCCTAGTATTATAGTCAGGATCATTAAATTCAATAATCATTCCATGCTTTCCAACCTGCACAAACACACTAATCCATGAGAAAAACACAATTTTCCTTCTGGGGATTGGCTTATTTTAGTCCTACGTACTGAATTCAGTCAGGTACAAGTCAAAGCTTTAGAATCGAGACATCTTACCTATACATCAAAATACATGGGACCATTCCACAATCCAACTACACATTGTAGAAGGATTATAAACCCAGAATTAAGATTAACTCATCATAATTGAATTTACAATCTGATCACCTCAGGTCCTCAGCACAACGATTTGGAAAGTATTAGTAGATCAGGGGATTAGTATGAAAAACAAATGTGAACAATCTATTATTGCAGCATGTAGAACAACATATTTATAGAACTCTCACATAAATTTTGGGGATATAGTATGAATTATAGTTGTCAATACAAAAGAAACTAGAAAACTAAATAGTTTAGTCCCTTTGTGTTGAGCGTGGGGACAACTTAGTATTAAATCACTTCATGCATCTGAGATTGAAATTATAATCACTAGAGTTGGTATATCTCTTGTAGATGGAATCTTCTTTAACAAAATTCTGGATTTATAAAAACAAATATTTGGCCATTGTAACAATCAAAAGAATGTTAGTCAGCCATAGGATATAAACTGAATGTCCTAATCTACATATTACTGATTTAAACTCAGCAAGTGTAGAAGGGGGGTCGAAGGATATAAAGAGTGTCCCCATCTCCATATTACTCATTTGCTCTCGGCAAGTGTAGAAGAGTCTCCCCATCTCCAATTGTAACTGAACAATATATAATGCAAGTAGAAGCAATTACCAGTGACAATAACACAAAGATTTATACTTCTGATGATAATCGTCCCCAAATGATAAAAACACCTATATCCTGTCACTGCTAGTACATGTAACATTCCATTTTGCCACATCAAATTATTCAAAGCAACCTGTTGGCATTTGTGGGTTAAAAATGATGCGAAATTACATGATCATGCAGTGACCATATACTGAAACATAATATGACCAAATATCATCAAACATTAACAGTATGCATATTGTTATTTGAATTTTATCAAAATTTTGTTCTAATACACGAAGATACTGTTGTGTAGTTTGATACTGCATGCTAGTAGGATACAACGTATGTATCATTGTATACATGAACACACAGCATATGCAGCATGATAAGCAACAATCGATGAACATAGAATATTACTCTAGTTCTTAGATGAATACTATGGCACTAACATAGAGTGCATAGTTAGATATAAACCGCACATAGCACACATAAAAACGCTAGGAAATTCATAAGTTGGAAGCCTACCTCCCAGTCAAGGTAGTCTTGAGCAGTTTCATAATTTGTCAGAATGGAAACTGTACATTGCAAGTAAGGCAATTCTTTAGCTTGTATTGGGGGAAATCGACGATCCCTAAGGGCACTGCAAAATGTTAAAAATGAAGAATTAAATTAGCCTCTGCTTTAAAAGTGGTGGAAATTTAATGAGATGTTTCCAATAAGGAATTAATCATAAAATTACAGCACGCTAACTAAATAGTTATTCAAGAATAAAATGGAGATGTCATAAGTCCTTGTAAATTCAAGAACCTAAAACAAAGTAAAAAGTGGAACCGGTTATACAAAAATACTCTTTAAAGAGAAGAGAGTACTTAGTACAAGATCAAGTAATATTGTTGACATAGTTGGCCAAATTCCATGCTGGTGATATGCACAAAGAAATCAAGAAGTACAAAAGACAACCAGGGGCAGGGAAAGGAAAAAGTTTAACCCCCACGGTATCTATTCATGAAGAGCTGCAACAAATAAAATTCTACATAGATAGCCATGTACCAAGTTCTAAATTTATTCCAATCTGCATTCCTAATAGCCATCTGCCAGCTTTACTCCATCCACATTTTGTACTTATTCCAATCCTGGGAATATATATACTCACAGTCTCACAGACCATGTGTTTTGGTAAATAATATCTGAATTCCTTCACCCTCAAGACCCCGAGGAAGATATAACTAGTGAAATTGAACAGTCAGATGTAAATTCTATAAATTTATTGTAAGGATGTGTAACTATCACTTAGGATTAAAATTAATGTTGCTAATCCTCACTTCATAAACAGGTGTAAAAGACACTAAATGCTAAAAAGCTGGAGTTAAGAACGTGTACAAATTAATGAACAACAATGCAGTCAGGTTGCCTTTACATGAAACAGATAATGTTATTTGATTCACTAATAAATCCCAAAAGAAAGAAGCTGATGGAATCTGAGACGACGATTTTTAAAAAATAGTATTTGAGTTACTCATGTCTGATTTCTCAGACATGAAGTGCACAAAGAAAAATGCAACCCATACTTCGAATTTGAAAACTTTAATGTGGAATCACCTTGTTAGAGCATAGTCCCTAAATCCATTGATTATGCAGTGAGCTTCAAGAGTCCCAATGCATCCACGTAATCGAGGCTCCCCTCCATTCACCACTTTCTTCCAGGTCACAAATAATGGACTGAAAACAAGTGTAATTTGGGACAACAATAAAACAATTTATCCACATTATTCTGGTCATCCGCCGCATGCATTTCATTTATAACAAGACAAAGTCCAAGTTATTTAACGTGTTGCTTTTACACTTCCATTAAAAAGTATAGGAAAAAGTACCGGCCATATAAGTAACTAGTAACATATGCATGATGCATCAGGAAAACTGTTAAAAATTAGAGAATGTATCCTTGAGATTTATAAGAGGATAAAGAACTATTAAATCCCACAAATTTAAGTCAGACGAAGCAAGGTGCTTAATATTCATGGGAGCACAAAATAAGAAAGGAAATGAAAAATTAATATATATTTTCTAATTATAAGAGAAATTTGAAGTCAAAATAGTTATCTTATATTCAACCCCAAAATTCTTTTTTTTTTCCCGGAAAATTGCTATCCTTCAATTCAAAGAAACGAAAAAAGAAATCTTCTTTTGTGAAAACTTCCGTAATGTAATTGAGATAAATAAGAAAACACAATGCATAAAAATTCATCCATCAACACAAACAATCCAGAAAAGAATTCAAATAACTAAAATTTTGCATGCAATTTTTTTTTTTTTACAGTAACTATGAACTGAGAAAAAAGAATTAAAAAAACGCAAAAACGTAATCATATAAATAATTGATTTATTATTCCAATAAAAATCCAGAAAGCGTATGTGCAAAAATAGTAATAACATCAAAAAATTAAATAAATAATAAAATCCTAATAATAATTCAACGTGATAAATAAATATCATACTGTTGACCCTCATCGAAGGCAGGATGAGGAGCTTGTTCGCTGTTGTAGTGGGCCACCAGCGTGTCAAAGCAGTAAACCGCCATTTCCCTACTTGCCGACACCATTTTTCTTAAAATAAACTTTTTTTCCCCGAATTTTGCAGCAGTTCAGTGAATTTAATCGTATTGATCCGAATTAATGATCGAAATAAGGATTGAAGATTAAAAATTAATCAGGAATAGTAGAATTCTGGATTCTTTATGACTCAATGGTGGTGGTGGTGGAGTGAGGAACTCTCTTTTGCTTTGGTTCCGAGAATAATTGAGAGAGGAAACTTGCGCTTTTGGTCCCCAATAAATTATAAATTATGCGTCATTTGTATATATATTGATAAAATGGACCGAATTTCTGAGCGGGGAAATTTCTTTGGAGGTCCCCAAGTTATTATTTATGCTTCATTTAATCCTTAACCTTTCACATTCAGGCCTAGACCTAGACCTAGAGGTTGTTTTTGGTTACTTTAAAAAAAAAAAAAAAAAAGGAACTTAGAAAGAATTCGTTCTTCTAAAAACAACTTATAAGAGAGCTGAATGTGCTCAAAATATTTGACGATATCAATGTATTCCTAAGCTCAATTCTCCTTATGTTATTGAGTTCGCATAAATGACTCGTCAATTATTTTAATACTATATTATGATATTCGTTATATACAGTGTGTGTTGTTAGCATTGCACTTTTTTTTCAGAAATGTTTAATATTTTCACGAGCTGAATAAATTCTTGAAAAATATTCTAACACTATTATCCCAACCAACCACTAATATGTTATATTCCTCAAGGTTTTTCGCTTGTCATCAAATGTTATCATCAATACTATAATGGAAAAATGTTTATCCATTAAAATAATATATTTATTCGTATTTGTCTAAAGAAAAATTCTCAATACTACAAGACAAAATTGCATAGCTGATCCCTAACTTATTATCTGAGTAGCAAGTTGATCTCCAACGTTTAATTAAAGTAGCATAATTAGTCCCAAAGAAAACACATCCAAATCTACACTTCAACGTCATGTCAAACGTAAATACATCTTACGAAAAAATTTTGAACGCTCGGTCCAAATTGAAAAAAAAAAAATGCTAGATGTAGGTGTTCATTTAGTTTGACAATTAATGTGTTGTTAAAAAAAGATTGGAAGGAAAATCATTTATTTTTTTAAACTGTCTAATGATGTGTTATCACGTGACAAAGTGTAAAGAATGATGTATATGTAGCATGATTGGGAAAAGAAAAATTAGCAAACACAATTTTGGCGTCTAAATGAACAACTAAATACCAACTCACCAATTTGCTACCCAATCACAAGTGGAAAACCAATAACATCTCACAAAAATTTTACTTCAAAAATATTTATGAGTATATCCTACAGCGCATCGTGTGGCGAATAACTACGACAATCAATTACCATGTCATTTTCTACATTTCTGTTGACATCAGTCCAGAATTCAATATATAAAGGATCAATATAGTATTACTTCATTGCATAAAAAAGGTCACAATAAAATACAAAACTACTACATAGGATGTCCTGAAGAAACTGAAGCTGAATCAAATCTCGAAGACTATTCATAATGTCACGCTACATGTTTCTTATTTTTCTAACTTCCTCCTTGGACTATTGGTTTAATTTCATCAATCTGAATCGTGTCTTCTCTTTTCCTTCTCTTTTTTGTGTTTCCTCTTGTCATCTGAAGCACGAGAATGTCGCTTCTCTCGCTTTTCATGCTTCTCGCGTCTCTTCTCCTCACGCTTTCTTTTCTTTCTGCTACTTTCATCTTCAGACTCTTCTTCATCTTTCCTTGCAGGTGCGATTGGCATGGGAGTATTCATCTTCTCAAATGACTCGGACTCCAGACTGGCAGGTAAACTTGATTCTTCCCAGGGACGGGGAACCCTGCCAATGTGTCAAAAGTAATAACAAACTGGAATTTGTGTGGGATTTCTTTTGAGAAAATGGAGAGGTGGGGGACAAGTAAAAATGAAAACATAATAAGAAAGAATCATACTTAGATAAACCAAGACCCTGAACCTGAGCAGCTTCAGCATGGCCAGCTCCCAAGTCTTCTGCAGTAGAACCTCGCTTTACAAGTTCAGCAAATTCATGTTTATCTAGTCGATTACCTTGAGATTTTTTTGCCCGTTTAGGAGCTAAGCCTAGAGCCTCTCTCATGGCTTGCTCCTCTTCCTCCTTGATCCTTTGTATCTCTTCTTTAATAGCCTCTGAATTTGCAGCCTCAGATTTTTTATCGCGGGAATACCAGTGGAGGTCTTTCCCTGTAAGAATATAAATTCAGACAATAATATAATCAGAAATAAACCAACTAGTGATGTTCAAAACTCAAAAAGCGTGCACCTCTTTAATAATGTACTCTCTGACAGAGTAGAGAAAGCTAAAAACTTAAGATAGAAATCGCTCGAAAGTGGAGTTTCAAAGTTAATCAGTAGAGACACCAGAACTTTTTGATGCTCGCATAGCAGGAAATGCTTTCCGTAATATGCATGTAGACTTCGTGGAGTGAGTGCCACCAGCCCATAAACTTCTCCCTTTTGCAGTTTAATGTTATTTTATTGTTCTTCTGATCTGCTGTAAAGGGCAAGAATTAATTTTTTACACAATCCTTCTGGGACCAATATTCTTATTCTTATTAGATTCAAACTTAGTGTAGGTTAAAATTAATTTTAAATTCTATTTGGACTCTTAAATGAGAATTTCTTCTAAAATTTCCCACCACAATTATTATTTTTTTACCTAGTAACAACTTACAATAGGTTTCAATCACATATAACGCTTAACAATTATCTTTGGTACAAAAAGTTCTGGTTTCATAGCATTTTAGCCTAAAACACTAATTCTATAGTGATCCACCAATATCCATTTGTCCTTTCAATCTCTTCCACTATTTTGTCAGTAAAGCATATCCACACGTCAAATTTTATTCCTGATTTATCATGTCAATTTGTTGAGAGAACTGAAAATCCCAGGGTAAGCTAAGCTCAACAATAGAAACAGCAGAAAAAGATGCAAAAGAGAATAGAGCATCTCACCCAAGAGATGGAGAACTTGTGTAAAGATTGGACGAAAGCCTGAAGGGGGTAGCAGAAGGCAAACACTAACCATTGGACCTATCAGACTAAGGTTTTAAGGAATGTCCTTTCCATAATCCCATAATTCATATGAATCCCAAACATGTTGGAATAGCAATGAAGTTAGCGAGAGCTCTTGATCTCAATTCAGGAGTTCCAATTGAAATTTCAAATTTCCGTAGAAAAATGCATGCAAATGACTTCCTTGATTTGGAAGCAAGCTTGGATAAGTATTTTAAACAAAAGCAAATTCTTAAAGAACAAAAGGTACTGTCGGTGATGATGATAGTATTATTATACTAATAAGAGTTGTGCTACAATGGTAGAAAAAACTTGTGAAGCATAGAGAACTCACAAGAAGGTAACAGACTAAGCGGAGATTCGCTCTACGGAGTTGATGCAAAATTTGAGAAGCCATTTTTGCCAGTTGATTATATGATGGGTTTATATAGATAATACCATAGTTTGTGTCAACAGGACCTTAGAGTTGAAGATTATTCTACAAATCCTGTAACCTATCAATTCAAGCTGGCGTCCATGAGACTGATGAGCAACTCAAAAATGGTTACTTGTCAGGACTGAGCTGCCATAAGTGACAAGATGATTATTATGCTTCTTCTTTCCAATACTGAAGTTGCATAACAATATGCTTTACAAACGGAGGAAAGACAGAGTTGATACAGAGCTAGGAATCCTATATTCCTTATAGCCCAATACTTATTTTGGGTACAAAACTACTCAAAATCATGTCTAACAGGCCCAGACAAGCAACAATAATGTTAACTTAACCACCTGGAGGATCAAATAAAGGATAAAAGGGAAGGATTTGATACATTCTGGAGGTGTGGGAAATGCTGACAGGTCTCTATACAGTTGCCCTTTTAATTGTCCCAAGATGGGTCTGATTCTCATTCACGTCCTCATCATCAAGTTCATTATTAGAAGTTAAAACTAAAGAACTTGATTTCAAAGAACCTAGTGAACACAGATATGTTAAGAATCCAGTACACATCCAAGGTGAGACTTCATTTACCATAAGTGTGTTGGACATGTCCACAAATCTCTTGACCAAGAGGAGTAGAAATTCATTAGTTGCTGCCAAAAGGAGAAATTTGGATTCTTCTGCAAACGTTGGCAGCTCCTAAGGTGGAAGAAAAAGATTGGAGGTTATGACTTCAGTAACAAGGTCAACTGTATGGGAAGGCACATACTTGATCATCAACATGGTACTAGCGAAAAATATAGTATCTAAAGAAGCAGTAGCCGAGTAAAAAATTCCTAGGGAAAACATCCTGATCCTTACAAGAATCCTAGGGTTTAACAATAATGATGTTCCAGTTACTAGGAGGTATTTGGGACACGTTGATATGGGTGAGCCTTTTTTTTTTTTGATAATCGTGGATGTCCGGGCCAACTTACGCGTACTTCGACTAATCCACAGGGCCCTGAAGTTTATAACCGAGTACACACCTCAGTGGCCCTGAGTGGACTCGAACTGGTGACCATTGATATAGGTCTGATGTCCTACCTATGGATACTTTTCATATCCTATTGGAACAAACATAAATTACGTTTCTTATAGAAAACCATCGTATGAAACCAAGTACTTGCACGTTCACAAGGACAATAAAGAACCAGTTGAAAGAGGATCCACAAGATCATATGCACAACACAAAAACTAGTTTTCTCAACCACATCACCCATGGCTGAAAAGGTTAGACAGTTCCACAGGAAGAAAAAAAAAGAAGACATCGTCGAGTTGATGAAAATTCGCCATACCATAGCTAAAGTAGTATCCAAACAATAACTCACCAACTAGTCATATAAGAAACATCACTTATGTAAGATTATTTGAATCGAGCTGCACAAAGGTAGCTATCTAACATACATACATATATCTTTATACAAAGTCTTCAGCTTTACAGCTCAATTTGTTGATAAATATAGAGGGAAGTTCACTTTATATTTCTACACATATGGGCTCGTATCTTTATCATAAAACATTTGCAAAAAGTTTAGTTAGACAAAACTTCTCCAAAATGACTGTGGGGTTCAACAACCACGAGGTTCAATTGGCGGGAATGAGAGAAATGGATCTCGTATTCCAAGCAAACTGTTAGGACAGATTTTGAAAATTAAAATAGAAATGGCTAGTGCCAACTCACAACTCGTCATAATCTTCCAAAAAGAATACAAGCATGCATATTTTTATTTTTGTGCATGTGGGTACAGAAAGAGGAGAGAGGAAGTGAGAGCTGCAACTATAGAAGTATTTGCAAAGGACAAGAATTACTTCTGTCATGCATTCCATGGAAAAAGCAGAAACTCAGAAATAAGGAAACTGGAAGTCGGTTCATTCTAGTCAGTGATGGATTGAGTGACGGTTAGTTGATGACCAGGAAAGACAGTAAAAAGAGAACAAAATCACAAGCTTAACTATTGAATATTCAGTACAAACCAAATATATACACACGCATTGAGAGAGGTTTTTACCTTTCTGCCATCTTCCAACGGGTGCTTTGAGACTGTGACCTAAATAGTTTTCTCGATGTTTATCAGCTTTCACATCTTCCCAACTAAACTCTGCATACGAGAAACAGATGATAACTTAATGAATAATCCATGAAAAATGCATTTTCATCTTCATATGCTGAGGAGGCATAAACAATTCCAAAGAGAAGAACGAAAAAAATAGGCAAGTATACAAGGTCTGAAACCACATGATAAAACTTATTTAGTACTCTACAAACTCATGGAACCATGGGTCACTAGTAATGCATACAATCGCTAATGATATTGCTCCAAGAACACTCCTCTTAAAACTAAAATTCATAAATAAAGTACCTATTTATAAATAATAATAGAACATATAGGAAGATGAAGACAGATAGCAATTAAATAAATTTGATTCTTTCCAGAACCCCCATGGATGAAGTAAGGCATCATAACTAGCCCACATGTTAAACTCACATTCCTGAACTTCAAAATCGGTAGTAAATTGACCCAAGCTTACCTGAAATTAACATTCAGATTGACTCATAATAGAACACTCNGAAATTAACATTCAGATTGACTCATTCCTTTCATAGTTACACCACGCCACAAGTTCACATTCAAAACTTTTTCTTTTTTCCACATCCCCTTAATTATGTTACCGGTACACGAGTCTCATAGTAAATACTTATACAGAGTATAAACGAACTTGTGAGTTGTGATAAAGCATTTTCATGCCTCATCATATCAAACCCTAACATCCTTATCTTAAATTATACTGTTGCAACTATGAGGGAAACCAAATTTCAAAACAAGAACACAAATTCATAAATAAATTTATTAACACGCAATTACAATACGTCTAAGTCAAAAAGAATTCATGATTTTGTATAGCGCATAGGAACCCTAAAATTGTGGAGGAAAATGAAGAAAAAAGAACTTACGATCACGACCACCACGAACTCCACCTCTCGACGGATGGTACATCTTCTCCCTCTAGGTGTAAGAATTTGTATAACTTCTGGGAGGTGGGAGGGGGGAGTTTTTTTTCGATCTGTAGAAGAAAGAGCGGAAGTCGATACCCGTTGAGCTTACGAAAGAGCCCCTTACATATACACGTAATTTGTTTGGAAACCCCAAATATTTTGCCTATTGGCATTTTCGTCCTCATGGTTAATTAACAAATACAAACTGGTTCACATTGCCCCGAAGCATGTTTGGTACGATAAATTATACAACAATGAGCATGTGTAAAGAATGAAAATAAATTAAAAATATTAGCTAGTGTGAATTTGATTGAACCAACAAATTACATGACACGACATTCTTTATTTATAATTTTAATTAATTTGACATGATCCAACGTAGCAATACCATAAAAAGTATTAATTATTATAAACTAAAGAGAGAAAGGTAATAGAGAATAAAGAAGTAAATAAATTTATGTGTATTTTATCGTGAATCAATATCCCATATTTATATCTTCTATATATTAAAAGTGGCTATGTAACAAAATTTTTTGTTTTTAACGGAAAAACTAACGGAATTTGTTGTTTTAACGGACTATGTAACGGAATTTCTTGTTTTAAACAGGCAGCTGCATCTTCTTTCAGTGTTTTTATCA
>CAIGRT010036183.1:0-14348 GCA_903798405.1 Fraxinus platypoda
AGAAAGAGAAAAATAAGGGAAAATCTAGTCTCGCCGTCTTTCTCCCCCCTCTCTGCGATGATGCTAGGTTTATAGAGAGCAAAAGTGGGAAAGAAGAAAAGGAAAAGAAAAAAAAAAGAAGAAAAAGAAGGAAGAAGAAGCAAAAACGAAGAAGTGTCGAGTTGAAACTTGGAGGATCCGACACATATCCCACAACCATACCCATGTCGTGTCGTATCCGACACGAATACTCCAACTATTTCGAAGAATCCGAGCATCAAAGAGAAAAAGTATGATCTTTACTAAAATAAAGTATATTTGGAGTGGATTACGAGCAAACTGAGGCTATAAGATAGAGAAGGTATTATTTTACATGATTATATAAGTGCTTGAATACAAGTTATTAGAAGATATATTTTCAAATATTCAAATCCTATTTACTCAGAGAAGAAAGGGAAATCAGAAATTTAATAAGGGTGATTTTTTTATTTTATTTTTTTCCTTTTCAGCACAGGCTGGTTGGAGCTTTGTATACCATGAACTCATATCATAATCAAAGAGTTGAACTAAAAGTAGTACATAATTGACTAATAGTTGTAGAGAGTTACCCAAGTCTTTTCTGGACTTCTGTAAGTTGCTCTTGCAGCATCTTTGCCTGGTTGAGCATTTCCTATGAGCAACCATGAAAGGATTAATGAAGGAGGACTAGCCGAAGCTAACATTAGACGGAAATTTGCAAAAGTACTAGTGATGCTGGCACTGATAAATGATGAATACCTCAATTGATGGAGAACTGAAAAATGGAAAAGCAGAAGAAAAAAATGTCAGTCAGATAGTACATTAAGGTCAAGCATATATAACCGACCTATATAATTTCATACCTTGCATCCAAAAACTCTTCAATATCCACATCTTGATCAAGCTTCTTAAAGTTTCTCTTCAAAGTCTATCATGTAAATGAACCAAAATAATCATGTTTTGCTTCCATTGAGCAAGAAATCGGACACAATGACAATGGAAAACATAGTTGACTTCAAACAACAAACTTACTTCGAGACTTTCCAACCTCCTGTATAATTCTCAACAAAAGAAGCAAAGAAAAGAAAAGGTAAAATGGAATTATTTTGCATCGATAGAACTTCAATTTCACAGAATCAATGTAAGTCGAACTTATCGTTGAATGGAAAACCAGGAATCTTTTGGAGATAGTTGTGCATATTTTGCAATCATCTCATCAATGTTGCTGAAAGACAAAAGAGAAAATTATTAATAAATATTTAACCCCATCTTTGGTCCATGCACAACAGTTACCAATAATTAGCAGCCCATTCATAGTCTATACCGGTAGCATATTGTCAAAACAAGCTCAAACTAATACTCTTTAGTCATCTTCACTACCTGTTTGCTTCATTTTAATAGTTACTGAACTCCATTTTGTACTTGCAATTTTTTTTTGGGGTGCGGGGGTTGAAAAGAAATTAAATTCTTTCAACAACAAACACCATTTGATGTGGTTTTTCTTCATTGAAAGTAATTTTAATGCATACTGAAGTGAACACTGGAAGCACTTGTCTTCACCATCAAAAGTTAACATTACAAAACTCAGTTTGTGGACACATAGATGTCAAAGACATTATATAATTCTAACTAAATTGAACATACTGGCAGAAATTCACAAGGTTTCAAAGGGACGGGGTTGCGCGAGGTTGGGGCAGGTCAATAAAAAACGACAAAATAAGCCTTCTTTCCAATAAATTGGAGTTGGCATCAGTATCAGATAACATTTCCTTGTGTAATATGACAGAAATTTAGAAGTTATGAAGATAGTTGATACATAATTCAACGCAGTCCTGTCAACTCTTAGGGCCTGCATGGGAGTTCTTTCTTCATTGGCTTTGACCGACTTTGCGTGGTACCGTTTATGGGAGGTTGAAAAAACTAGTGCTTGCTAGTTTTTTTGGACACCAGTTTTGGATTGTTTAAAAATCACCTAAAATCGGTATAGTGTAATTTTGAGCGGTTTTATCAATCCACCAAATTGGCGGGTTTTGGCCGCTTCTCATATTCTCTTGTAATTTTATCCTTTATAAAATAATTATTTTCAATCAACATATTTTGTTCAAAGCTAAATTGGAAATAAATATATATTAACTAAAAAAATATTTATAATTCAAAAATTATATTACAATTAAAAAAATACTTATAAGTAAAATATCACTTGTAAGATAAGAAAAATTACATTATAATTTAAAATTATTTTTAAGTAAAAAATCACTTTTATGTAAAAAAAATTGTTATAAAATAAAAATACTATTAATTAGACAAAAATTCTCTAATAAAATATAAAAAGTTACTTATTAGTAAAAAAATTCACTTAAAATTATTTAAAAGTATAAATTTACTTATAAGTAAAAAAAATATTAATTTAAAATGTTAAGTAAATATTTAACACTTATATGTAAAAAATTCACTTAAAATTATTTTAAAGTATAAAATTAATTTATAATTGTAAAATTTACTTATAAGTAAAAAAATATTAACTTAAAATTTTAAATAAATATTTAACTTTATTTAATTTTTTAAATTAAATATTAATTTATATGTAAATAAGTATCTATAAGTAAAATATCACTTATGAGTAAAAAAATCTCATATAAAAGAAAATTTTACTAAGGGACATATATGTAATTTTATTCTTTTAAAAAACTTTCAAAACTAGTGGATAATAAACTCTCAAACATAGGTTGGACAGATTTAAAAATCGCTAGTAAAACCACTCAAAATTGATCTACTCATGAACGCTCAAGATCGGTACTTAAAAAAATATTCATGACATGTACTTAGAAACTCCCAAGCAGGCCCTTAAGTTATATCAGCACCACATCAAAAGTCCTGCTTCAATCTGCAGTGCAGGTGAATCTTTTGGTATCAAATTCCTCAGAAATCCACCAATCACATCCCGGCCTAGCAAATCTAACATAAACGAGGTATATAATAAGTGTCAAAGGCCTAACAAGACTACAAGAGCTGATTCTTATTTCTTGATTGATTCATCCTTGCACCATACCTCTCCTCACCTACTTGCATGTATGGGGAGTATAGCGTTTGGCAGTTTGCACCTCAGTCAAATGCACTATGTCCTACATCGACTTACACTCATGAAATCAGTATAAGATTGGACAACCTCTCTGCTCATTACCTATTCATTTTGCTTCAATGCCTTTAACGATAGTAATACATCTACTCACAACTAAATCCAACTCTTATAGACAAGAAAATTCAAACCATACAAAGATAGAAACTCCATCACATGCTCGAGTATAATACACCATAATGTAATATAATTTAGGCGTTATGTAACTCGTAAGTACCTGTGTTGTCCACGAAAAATTGACGGTTTTCCAGTCGGAGAAAACATAAGGAGAATAATGTCAATGTCGCATAACACAGATATTTCCTGAGCTTTCTTTAAAATTCCAGCCCTTCGCTTTCCATAGGTACCATTCCGGCTGGTCATGCTCTCCAATCTCTGGATCTTTAACTTGACCCTTCCCATTCTACAATCAAAACAAACCAACCCCATCTAAAATTCCACGTCAAAAATATTTATTAAGCGTACAAATGTCCTCTAATAATATCTATATGCGATCCATTTTTGAAATTTATTTGCTTATTTTCCTTCTCTATGTCTTTCTTCTATTCAATTCTTTTCGTTTGTTTCAATTAAGGCATAACATCAAGAATCAACAACAAAATATTAACATTTCGTCTAATATCTCTCAATTTTACATATGAATAGATGAATGGATGTGGAATCACCTTGAAGCAACGACCTCGCTAAATGCTCAAATCGACAAACAAATTTACCGTGTACCACTATTCCCACATAAACCGGAAAAGATAATTAATTCAAAATATCAAAACAAAACAAGATTCCCAGATTGAGATATACCCACTTCAGGATTTGAATAAAAAATCGAAAACCCCAGTTTGCATTTTGGATAAAAATCTATATATAATGAAATTAACACAAAGCACAAAAGATCCTAATAATGGCATATCCAACTTAGGAAATGCAAACTGGTTTATAAATGGAGAAGAAGAAACATTTTAACGCGAGAGTGAGAGAGAAATGGCTAAAGAGAAGGAGAGATAGAGAGCTCAAGAGGTTATGCTGCGATTTCGCTGGTTAAAACTCGCGGGAGGACCCAACCAACGTTTGCGTGTAAACGGACATGGTCTTTCTTGTGCATCATACAAAAATAAAAAAATAAAAACTTATAATTTATTTTAGTCTGATAAAAACTTTGCCAAACATACCTTTAAAAGGGTCTTATTAGGCACACTCGTAAATGGTCTCTAAATAATAAGAAACCTCGATCAAGTTGGATAATAATGTCTATAGTTACATGACGTAAGCATATCGTAAATCAAATTAACCTCGTTATTTATTGTGCAAAATCAATTATAGTAACTAAGAGAGGAGACATAGTATCATTTGGTGATTTAATATTGATGTTTTGAAGTTTAGGAAGTATTTGAGAGGATACTTCAAAATTCTTGTTCAAAATATTTGATCATGTATGAAATAATTGAACCAATTTGTGAAGTAGATGGATTGATTTTTTATACTAGTACAATTTAGGAAGTTGATCAAGTTTGCTATGGCTTTATGAGTAAAGATTAGTTTTAAGAAAATTAAAATAGCCATGTACTCGTACTATTTAATATAGTAAGTCGATCAAGTTGCCTTAGAGTTCATTTGACAAAGTGTTTGAAAAATAAAAAATTGCTTTAGAGACTAGGAAGCTATTTTCAGTATTTGTGAATAATTTGCTTGAAATACTTTGTCAAGCTACAAAAATCCTGCAAACTCTCCCTCATCTATAATATATTAAATATTATATCGAGTGAGAATAATTTTTTGGACGATTTTAATCATTCTACAATCCAATTATTTCAATAATATCTTACTTTTCATTTTTCAATATGTAATAAATACTGCAAAATCATCATGTATGAATTTCGCATTATTAATTCTCAATTAATTAATATTTACATTAATCTAAACTCAATGAATCTTGACTTGATGAATTTTGATCTATATAAATCTAGAGTTATTATAGATAAATTTATTTTTATTCATGTATTAACAATTAATTCTTATATATCAAATGTAGTATAAAAATGTTGCTCATTAATAGTATTTTATCATCACAAAAAAGAAAATTATACAAAAATTGAGTTTTGAGAGTATAATTTTCTTTTCTTAAATTTCTATCTAAATTTTATTTTTTTAGTTCGTTTGAAACTCATCAATTCCTTCCAATAAATTGGTATTAAATATTATTTTTCAGCACTTATATAATATTTTAAAATAACGTGCAATGCATATTCAACTCTGACTAGTCACATTAAAAGTAAGCTTACATTAAGAAGAGTAAAATAATCATTAATTCATTTCGGACTTGATTTTGTGACTCGTACAATTTAGTCTCAGTTAATTGATAAATCATTTATAAATTAAGTTACAATTAAACATTAATTTCAATTATGCATTCATATATACTACTCATTCTTATCTACACATTTTGTGAAACTCACTACTCTTCATCTTTACAAATCATTTATAAATTTGCCAAACAAAAACTTAGGCCCAGTTTGACAGTCATTTTTTTTTTTAAGGAATGAGTTTTTGAATAGTAATTTTTTAGAAAACATATGGTTAAAAAGTAGGAAAAAAAATTGGTGAGAATGTGAAGTTGAAAATAAGTATAAGAAAAAAAGATTTTGAAAGAATGATTACCGAATAGAGAGAGTTTTCAAAATGACGACGTCAAACTTGTCATTAACCACTTAAGTCTAATTTACTCTTTATTCACTAGAATGGCCTTTTCAATTGAAAAAGACAAAAATACCCTTAATAAGGTTATTAAACTACAAATATATGGTTATATTAAAAATATAAGACTTCTAATTACATAACAAAAACCAACATTTCTCACTTAAAATTTCAAAACTAAGTTACTTTCTTTATATACTTTCTCTAACACAAATAACATTTCTTTCATTTTACATCCACCTCAACCTTAAAACCTTATAAATTTATCAAACGTTCAAAAAAATAAAAAAAATTCATTTATATCAAATGCTTTGAATCGGTAAGTATATTTAATTTCGTTTTCATTATATTAGTATATTTTTTTAATCGTTAAAATTTATTTCGACATATGTTAATGCATAGATGATTTTTTACATTTCATTTAATGGATCTATAATTTTTTTAAACAAAAAATGAGAAAAAATCATCTGTATAATCAAATATGATATTTTAAGAATTCGGACGGATAACGGACTACCCAGCCGTCGGGCCGTCCTTTAACAGATGACCCAGCTGGACAAGGACGTCCATTTTTTTTCTTCAATGCCCCAATTTATTAATTCCTTATGGTTCATCTATTTTTTTACAATTTTAATATTTTGATTCGTAATAAAGAATGGGATCAACATGTCTCCCAATTTGTTACTTTGACGAATTTCAAATGAACGAAAATGCTAAATGTAAATGGAAGAGTGAAGGAGAAGTGTTACTGAAATTGTAATAATATCGAGTACATTATATACTAAAATGTACCATGATATAGAAAACGTGCTCAACGTGGATTTCTTTCAGTACGATATGGAATTGATATTTATATTTCACAAGCATTCAACCATTCCAATCCACTAGTAAAGTTTTGGGGTGCAAATGAAGTTGCTAATTGAATTGAACTAAGGTCGCAAGTCGACTCCTATTTGTTTAACTTTATTGAGGAAGAATGTCCCCAAAAGTGAATGCAAAGATTTCGATAGAGGGGATCGTAATGTGAATGATTTTTAGGACACGGTGAAAATAACTCGTGAGGATGACGTGGTTATTTTCGAACAGTTGCCACCTATCATGATCTAACTGTTACATACAAAATTCATGAGGTAGTTCAAGACAATGAGGATAAAAAGCCATTTACAAATCAGGATTTGATTGCTTTATCCAGTTACATGAGTGAGGTGGGAATTCACAGGCCGGACCGAGTACACGATCTTCTAATTGTTCGTGTGTGGTTGTTGATCAATCAACTGTTTGATACGAAGAGAGATTTGCAGGAAGTTGTGCATCGGATTGCAATGAAACATAACTTTTAGTTTAAAGTAAAGAAATTAAACAAGTCTACACACACAATTATTTGTGTTGACGACAATTGCAGTTGACATTTGCGAGTGACAAAGATGAACACGAAATAGTTGTTTGTAGTTCGCAAGTATACACTGGAACATACTCGTGAAGTGGGTATTCGTCGAAATGATCATAGGCAAACCCGATCATGGTTTATTGGTTGACAAATAATGCACAAGTTTCAAGACTTACGGACGATTTACAAACCTGCGACATCATCAACGACATCCTCGAAAGTATGAAGTGGTCATGAGCTACCGAAGGCCTGGAAGGCTAAAGAATGTGCATTTGAGGATTTAATGGGTTCGACCGAGTAGAGTTATGCTAAATTAACTTGATATTGCCATAATATGGGGAGAACTAATCCGAACTCGGTATTTTTTTATTGAGACTGGGTATTTCTTTATGGCTCTTGGACAATACATTCGAAGATTTCGAAATAAGATGCGAACTCTAATTCCAGTCGACGATACAACCCTGAAAGCTAGATACAAAGGAAAGTTGATTATTCCTACATATCAGATGCCAACATCCAAATTTACCCATTTGCATTGGCATAGTCAGTGGCGAAAATGATCTAGTGATGCATTGATTCTTTACAAAGTTGAGGGAAGTAATTGAGGACGTCAAGAACATTGCATTGGTACCAGACCGGGGAAAACCTATAATAAATGGTATCATTGAAGTTTTTCCCGAGATACATAATGGTTATTGCATATACTATATACAAGGCAATCTGAAAAGTAAGTATTAGGGGGGTGGCATCACTGTTTGTTTAAGAGAGCTACAGAGGCCTACAATTTCAAAGAGTTTAATAAATTTATGGTCGAAATAAAAAATAAATCACATGGCGTATGGGAGTATCTAACAGTGAAGATTGTGATTGAACATTACACACGATTACATTTTTCAGGGCGTCAATAAAACATGATAACGTCAAACAATGCGGAGTCGCTCAATGCATTATTGAAGAATGATCGAGAGTCATCAATTCTCGCAATGGTTGAGCACATTCGTAACAAGTTATAGCAATTATTTCAAGACCGACGTGTGGAATCAACTATGTGAACGACTGTGTTAACTCCGGCTTAAGAAGATAAAATCTTCAAAACTCTAGAGGTGACAAGAAAGGTAAGTGTAGAANTGCAATGATTGAGCAAATTCGAAACAAGCTGCAGCAATAATTTCATGACTGACCTGAGGAATCACATAATTGCACAAGTGTGCTGAATCCGGCTCTGGAAGATAAACTCTTCAAAACTCTAGAGGTGACAAGAAAGGTAAGTGTAGAACCACTTGATCAATTCCGCATCTCCGTGAGATACGAACGTAATATCGGATATATTGTGGACATGTATGATAATACCTGCACGTATAGACAATTTCAGTTGAAGAGTTTTCCATGTGCACATGCAGTCGCAGTGGCCATGCATAGAGGATTTTCATCATACAACTTATGCACTCATTATTACATAGCTGATTATTGAAGAGCAGCGTACGTCGAAACTATATTTCTACTACCAAATGAAGCTAAGTAGAAAGTTCCCGACCATATTCTCCCACTTAATAATTTGTTGCCACCTGAAGTTGGACCGCGTACTCCTAGACGTAGACGTACGTCTAGAATACCATCTAACATAGAGTTTTCTCGACCGCGTAGGTGCAATGCAACAGGGCAAACTTGCTAATTTTGTATAAGTCAGATCTCACTACATAATAATTCGACGGATGTGTAATTTTCATTTAAATCATGTGTAATATCTATTTATAGTACTTTATTGTTCGTAAATTTCGAAAATTATAGTACTTTGCTTATTTCGTTCATGTTCTCATAACATATGCAATTAAATATATTACAATTACTTGTACAATAAATAGAAAATTAAATTCAAAAAAATTTAGTTTAAAGATCCACCGCGAAGACATTATGACAAAAATAAAAGATGTGGACAATTGCAACTTTTTAATAGTTGATTAAAGTAAAAAACGATGATCAGATATTAAATGGACTCAATGTATGCAATTGGAATATGAAGGATCCACCGGGAAGACATTATGTCGAAAATGACGAAAATCAAAGTATAGGGACCTAATTATAACTTTCTAATAATTGATGCAAAAAAAGGGTATGCTCCTCCCGGTCGCCCATACCTAATTATAACTATTCAAAAGTTGCTATTAGGTCCCCCATACTTTTATTTTTGTCATTTTCGACATAATGTCTTCCCGGTGGATCTCCATGTTCCAATTTTATACAATTGAGTTCATTTAATCTCCGATCGTCGTTTTTTGTTTTACATCAACTATTAAAAAGTTGCAATTAGGTTCACATACTTTGATTTTCGCTGTAATGTCTTTCCAGTTGGTCCTTCATGTTCCAATTGATACAATTGAATCCATTTAATATTCGATCATCGTTTTTTTATTTTTTAATCAACTATTAAAAAGTTGTAATTAGATCTGCATACTTTATTTTCACCATTTTTCACAAAAATGTCTTTCCGATCGGTTCTTCATGTTCCAATTGCATACAATTGAGTTCATTTAATATTCGATCATCGTTTTTTATTTTTTCTTCAACTATTAAAAACTAACAACTAGGTCCACATAATTTATTTTCTCCATTTTTCGACATAATGTCTTTTAGGTCGGTCCTTCATGTTCCAATTGCATACAGTTGAGCTCATTAAATATTCAATCATCGTTTTTGAACAATGTCAATCAATTAAATATACAATTACATTAAAAACGAGTCACAATTAAATATTTTAAAGCCATTTTCAACCAAATATTATAATTAAACATATTCACAATTAAATAAAAAATACATACATTTTAAAAATTAAATTAAATTAATACAATATACTACGGATCACAAGTATATGCATATATGTCGGACGCTAACTTCATCCTTCAGTTATCAATGTGTGTTTGGTTTATCAACCCTACACCACGTTCGATGCTCCAAAATTCAATGTACTTGATTGCAAAAACTCCACAATCACCCATGTATGTAAATAATAATAATATATCAGTCCAATAATGTATAACTATAACCTAATTTAACAAATAAAAAGAACTTACAATTTTGTTTATCTTGCAACCATCATCTTTCTCATGACGGTTAGTCTATCCATACTAAAATGTCTATTGCTCTAGCCATCACAGGAACGATGATCGCCATCGGCTCCAATATACGCTCGAGCTGGCCCTATGTAGTACAACTATGATCGGAGTCGTACACGTACATTTTCGACTCATCGANTAAAATGTCTATTGCTCTAGCCATCACAGGAACGATGATCGCCATCGGCTCCAATATACGCTCGAGCTGGCCCTATGTAGTACAACTATGATCGGAGTCGTACACGTACATTTTCGACTCATCGAAAACGATCTCAATTGTAAAGCAGTGCGAGTTCGCGATCATTGAGACATACAAATGTGTACAACTCGTCCACCACTTTCCTCATCTTAGCACGAGCCCTTTTACGTAATCTCTCATGTAAACTGACAATGTGTACCAGTTAGAGCCAACAAAGCATGTCATGCTGAATCTGGCTGGCACTAGAAAACCCGCAGCTCATGATAACTCGATCATGAACATCAAATGATTTCAGGTGTCTTCGAGCCCGATCGCGCTATTGTTCCATAGCCATATCGACATGATACAATAGAAAAACAAAGAAAGATATGAAAATTTAATGAAACAATAACCCATTATGTGAACATAAATAACAACGGATATGCACTTACGTCGTCGGCGAGCCATGCTCCACTCTTTTGTACATTGTCGAACCTTTTCTTTGTGTCCGATATCGTAGTCTCCCCTATCGTGTAGGTCACTCTAAAAGAATAAAAAGAAAAATGTTAAAAAAGCGTATAGATGAGTTAGTTTACTTTAGCAAAATTTAGTAAAATACTTACCCGGGTCCAATTTTGCTGAACCAGCCATCGAACCCTTTCTTCTTCGCCAGGTCAACGTCACGAAATACATTGGGCAACGTACCATCTTGTTGACCACCTGTTATGGTACGTCAACAACATGTTTCTACCCTTTATCACCTCCATCGCCCCTCGACACAATTGTTATGTCATTCTCATCCGTCAAGTCGGGGGTCCTTTCCATCATCCATTCCACCCCTTCGTCACAGGGACCTTCCCCTCCTCCGTTATCCTTTCTGTCACCACCATCACCTCCGTTATTGCCACTCCTCTGTGACTTGGGCCTCCCACTAATCCGTTACTATCGGGGACACCCTCTCCGTCCCTGGGATTGCCACTCCCTTCGTCATTTGGACCTCCACGTCATCCGTCACCATGGGTGGCACGACCTCCGTCCCAGGGACGACACCCCCACCATCATCGAGACCTTTCATTCCTTAACCCCCGAAAGCACAGATCCAAAAAATGCATCGAAGGCAAATTTGATGGCCACAATGGATAGTCATATCCTCTGTGATGGGCACCATTATACCTAGGGTTGGACAAAACTCTTGAACCAAATCGAGAGGTTCTTCTTAAATTAAATACTCAAATGGTTATCTGAATTGAAAATCAACGTGTTTTGTTTGATTTTTGGTTCTAGACCAAAAATCGAAAAATCGAATAAGAATCAAAACTCCCTAATTTTTTTTTTTATCTTAAATAAGTCAATTTTTTCAAAATAAATTTGCTAACTAATTAATTTAGCCCAAACCCAAAATATAATTTTTCTAATTCTAATTTAAAGCCCAAGACCAACTTAATCAAATTGGTCTATCTCTTATTCTACCGTAGTACCGTTCTAGAGAATTCGAATTGGAAGCTTGGTTATGTCTCTCTTCATTATTGTAAGCTCACTATCTTCCTCTACCTGTGATTTTAACAGCCAAATGTATAAAGAACTCGACAAAAAGGGGGCGCAAAAGATATTATGAGATTGAATTATGTTATTTTGTAAGAGCTAAAATTGAACATGTCATTAGTTAAATTAATATAGCGTTATTGTAAATATTAAAACTTTTAATTATTGTACGAAAATCGAGAACTGAATGGAACCAAACTCGTACGGTTCCATAATTAAATTTGAGCCCAACGATTTCACTTATTAAATATCCAAAATTTTGGGTTTGGTACGATTATAATGATTTCACTTATTAAATGCCCGAAAATTCGAATTCGATTCGATTCTCCTTAGAACCTATCCGAACTGGACCATGTCCAGTAGTCATACCCTTCGTCCCGAGGACCATCAGTCCTTCTATCAATAGCACTGCCATCCCTCCGGCACTCCCTTGTTAGCCTGCTACATCGCCTCGTAGTGTTGCGATCTCATTATGAAGGTCTCCCAAATTACCTCATATCATACTCACATAATGTCGCAAGTCTGCTACTTCGATTCTGAACTCCGATCGCAGCGCTCATATATCCTCTCGTAGCACTCATAACTTCGCTGTGAAATCATGTCCCAACTCTCGTCGCATCGCTCATATCTCCTATCCGATAAAACCAGTCATACGTGTAAACAAATTGTGAAAATAATAGGTCTGACTGGGTGTAGGAGATCCATATGGGTGGTGTCTGGGTACAGAAGAAGGAGATCTCCTCGGGGAAGGTGATCTCATCAGTGGGGGTGATCTCATTGGCGAAGGAGATATTCGAAGTAGAGGTGATTGTCGTTCCACTGAATGGCGCTATATACAAATAAGAAGATTATCAATTAATAATTTAATTGAAATATTATAATACGAAATTCAGATCAACTAATGACATTAAATAAACATACCCTATCTCCATTCGGAACAGAATCAGACAATGGATCATCTTCAGTAGGCGAAATAGATAATCCATGCATGTACATTCGATCATCCTCCTCCATCGAAGCTGTCAACTCAGTGTGAACTTCAAATTGACATATTAATATTTCAACGAATTAATGATCATGTATCTAGCCGATAAATATACATACAATACAAATCACAAATGTAGAGTACTCACCCGAAGATCGTCGAGAATAGATGTCAAGTCTTTGGCCTGCAACACTTACAATTATTATGTATATACATTTATTAAAATGTTAAACATTTATTATATTAAACATTTACCTGTGAAGCCAAAAAAAGTCATACACATCATACTCTCCTGGAAATGTGTAGCATATTTGTATAACATCTACGACCCTATAGATAGCTATTGAAGGCATCAATATCATCAACAACGTCCAACAAGAAAATGTCAATTGACGTCTTACTGTGTCGGCGCCTCAGTACACTCTCCAGGATAAACACCAATCTCAACTTTAATTTGTCCAACATGTGATCGCATTTCCCGAATGCATCTTTTAATTGTGGGGGTGTAACAAGTCCTTTACCTCCAAAATATTCATCCAACAACCTTTTATTTGTCGTAATACGAGTCATCGTTGCTTCTTCACCATTACACTTGAAACCCATAATGAGAGCAAACTCAAGGATCAAGAATCTTAACACCTTCCTATCCCCTAGGGTAAATGACTGAAGTAATAGCAAATGAACGATCTGTCAAGAATCTTAACACCTTTCGATGCAGTATGACTATGTGCTCCTCATCGAGCCCCTCTAAAACTGTCGCATAGATGGAAAAGTTACAATATGATGTAACTTTCCCGAGATGATCTCTCATACTGGTGTCAAGATGATACTCCATCCTGCAATAATTTCACACGTTAAAAAAAAAAATCTTAAAATTCAACCAACCAGACTATGTGTTATTGTATTTCATCCCACGTCAAAAAGAAAAACAAAATGAAATTAAAGTAAAGTAAAAAGTAAATTGAAATAGAAAAAAAAAATTTAAAGTAAAGTAAAATAAAAAAATAATTTAAAGAGAAATAAAATTAAAGATAAATAAAAATTTAATGAAATTAAAGAACAAAAATTAATATAAAAAAATTAAAGTGAAAAAAATAAATTACAAAAAAAAGGACAAAAATAAAATTAAAAAAGAATTAACGAATAAAAATAAAATTAAACAAAAAAGGAAATTATAAAAACAGAAGAAAAACTAAAATGAAAGAAAAATTAAAGAATTATAAATACATAAAAAATGAAAATGAAGGGACAAATTGAATAATTAGCCAAAAAATAATTGATGCAAAATAAATTAAATTAAGAAAAAAAGTAAAAAAGAAATTGAA
>CAIGRT010036204.1:0-11724 GCA_903798405.1 Fraxinus platypoda
CAACTTCTTCAATTTGGACTCCAAAACTCGACCAAGTGATTGCCTATCTCGGATCATATCAATAAGTATATTGAAATTTAAATTGAAACTGATAGCTCCCTTGAAGACTTCAATTTCCGCTCCGAAAAAGAATGTTTTGATGCAACTCGAGCATAGTTGATTTGGACGCCTAGAATGAAAGGGCCTTCTCTAATAGCAGCACGGACTGGACTCGAGGACTACATTCAGTACCAAGGTGATGATATCTACGACCATGTATGAGCTGCATAGTGTCGATCTTTTTCTAGCAATCCATATGTGAAATAACTAAGCTAACACGTCAGAGTTGGCTGCTGGCATAAGAGGAAAGCTTCTTTTAGCTATAGTGTCTTGTCAACTTATAACCCCTACGATGATTTAGCTAAAATTAATATTTTATTAAATTTTAATAAAAATTATTGTTCTCATAAAACGTATGATTGAAAATAAATTTTAGAAAATGAAAGACAAACAAGACTTAGGGGGTGTTTTGACACCCATTCTTTTGAAGAATGGGTTTTTGAATAGTGATTGATGTAAAGAATGTGTGGCTAAAAAGTAAGAAGAATTTTTGGGTTTATGTGTAATATTATTTTATTTGGAAAATGTGTGGTTAGAAATGAGTACCGTAGAAAAATGAGAATAAGAATGAGATAAAAAATGGGTGTATGTTTGACACCCATTCTTTTGAAGAATGAGTTTTTGAATAGTGATTGATGTAAAGAATGTGTGGTTAAAAAGTAAGAAGAATTTTTGGGTTTATGTGTAATATTATTTTATTTGGAGAATGTGTGGTTAGAAATGAGTACCGTAGAAAAATGAGAATGAGAATGAGATAAAAAATGGGTGTCAAACGGGATCTTAATCATTCTTAATTTTCTCACATAACAAGGAGATCAAAATCTTGCAGCCAATCTTTTATATGACACAAATGTGCAACTCTCATAAATGTTCCTTTGTAAGGTAAAGGGTAACTTGCAAATTCTACATGACTCTAGTAATTAACAAAAGTACCAAACAATGTGAACCACCCACCCCACCCCACACTGCAACGTGACTCAACAAATCTTCACCTATCAAAGCCCATCAAAAGTTCGCCTCAGCCTTTCACCTAAAATCTTACTAATCTCTGTCCATGTTTTTACCATGATAATCCCATCTCCTATAAAGCTTGGGCAAATCAATATTTATTCAATTTATCTAGTCGAACCATGGAAAACGGGGCTCAAAGCATCATGCAAGATGAAATAATTTTCCACAGCAAATATCCTCCGGTTCAAGTTCCTGAAGACATGACACTGCCAGAATTCGTGCTTTCAAATGCAGAGCCATATCTAGATAAGGTGGCATTTGTCGATGCACTAACCGGAAAAGGATATAATTATGGAGAAGTAACTAGAGATGTGAAGAGGTTCGCTAATGCCTTGAGATCACTTGGGCTGAGGAAAGGCCGCGTCGTGGTGGTTGTACTCCCAAATGTACCCGAATATGCTATCATTGCCCTCGGAATCATGGCTGCCTGTGGTGTATTTTCCGGTGCAAATCCAAATGCACATTCATCAGAAATCAAGAAACAAGTTGAGGCTGCTGATGCAAAGATTATTGTCACCGATGGATCAACTTATGACAAGGTAAAACACTATGAAAATCAAGAAATTATTTTTTCCTCGTGTTCTAAAAGAAATAAAGCGTGGAGGTCAAGCCTCCATCCTTACAAGCCTAGGCATAAATGAGCGTTTTCCTATTTTTAGTATTATTTTAAATATTCTAAACCAATAAATAAATAAAATGACACCCTAAAATTTTATAGAAAGTTCATACATATTTTTCAAGTTTCCAACAAAAACATAATTCTTGAAATCATAAACACCCCAAATCAATAAAGTTTTCGTTCATGGACAAGAAAACTATGTTCATGGGCTTGGTTTGGTTTGGGCTAGGTGAGTTTTTTGTTGGGCTTATTTTCTTTTTTAAGCTTTAGCAGTCGAGCATTTTGTTACGCTTGACTTCAAAACAAGAAAATCACTTGACAAACAAAAAGCCTGTGCCTAGGGAGGCCTTTTAGAAGGCTTATTTTTATTTTTATTTTTCCACTATTATAATGTACAGTCTGAATTTTTGTAACTGGCACGATAGGTTAAAGATTTGGGAGTGCCAGTTATAATACAAGGCGGTGATCGCATTGAGGGAACTATAGATTGGGATGAACTACTAGAAGCTGCAGATAGAGCGAATACTGGTATTATTGAAGAAAAAGTGCATCAAGATGATCTGTGCGCTCTACCATTTTCATCAGGCACGACTGGCTTATCCAAGGGAGTTATGCTAACTCACCGGAACTTAGTGGCCAATCTCTGTTCTTCGCTCTTCAGTGTAGGACCAGAATTAATAGGACAGGTTACTATACTTGGTCTAATACCATTTTTTCATATCTACGGACTTGCTGGAATATGTTGTGCCACCATTAGAAACAAGGGGAAAGTGGTGGTGATGCGTAGATATGAACTTCGGGCATTTGTGAGCGCATTGATCACACACCAGATAACGTTTGCACCAATTGTACCACCCATCATTTTGGGATTGGTTAAGAACCCCATAGTCGATGAATTTGATCTTAGTAAACTCAAGCTCAGGTCCGTCATGACGGCAGCAGCTCCGCTTGCCCCTGAAATTCTAACAGAATTTGAGAAAAAATTTCCAGGCGTTCAGGTACAAGAGGTAATACACACTTTATGCTGTTCACATTCTATGAAACCAGATACAAAATTTACAAGAAACAGTTCTTTGACTTCATTTATGATTCACTACCAGGCATATGGAATGACAGAGCACAGCTGCATTACACTAACACATGGGGATCCAAATATGGGCCATGGAATTGCAAAGAGAAACTCGGTGGGATTTATACTTCCAAATCTGGAGGTGAAATTTATCGATCCTGAGACGGGTCGGTCTCTCCCCAAGAACAGCCCAGGTGAAATCTGTGTTAGAAGCCAGTGTGTGATGAAAGGTATAAGCCAACCACTACAATTATTACTATTTCTTTAATTTTTTTAAGTGATCCCAACTCAAGGATTTATGCAAAATTTTCCAGGTTACTATAAGAATGAGTATGAGACTGCTCTCACTATAGACAAAGAAGGGTGGCTCCACACAGGTGACATTGGCTACATTGATGATGATGGGGATGTTTTTCTTGTGGATCGCATCAAAGAATTGATCAAATACAAAGGATTCCAGGTATCATAAAATTGCCAAATAACTCTGTCAATAGGTCTTTCAAATCAATAAAGAGATTGGCCTTTTGATCAATCATTTGCAATAAAGACAAATAAGCTTGGTTGAGTATGAAAACATAGTCAAAAACCAAAAATCTTGTGCAGTTACTTACACGTAATTGACAGGTTGCTCCTGCTGAATTAGAGGCAATCCTTCTATCTCACCATTCAGTTGAAGACGCGGCCGTCGTAGGGTATTAACCATTACAAACCTCGATTACCAACTTACTATAAGAACTAATGTCACTGAAAAGGACTACATTTTGCAGGTTACCAGACAAAGAAGCAGGGGAAATACCAGTAGCATGCGTTGTCATAAGCTCGAAAGGAAAAGAAAGTGAAGAGGATATTATGAACTTCGTAGCATCTAATGTCGCCACCTACAAAAGAATTAGAATGCTGAAATTTGTGGACACCATTCCAAAATCACCTTCTGGGAAGATAATGAGAAGGCTTGTGAAAGAAAATATGGTGAAAAATCTGTAGACAATCTCAAAAGGGTTCAAGAAATGTGATCTGAATAATCTTGAATGACTGGTGACTGAAAGATTTGTCAGTTAATAATGATGGAAACCATTACTTTTATCTATGAATAAGTTTTATAGGTGCCTTAGTATGAAACTGTGAGAAATTTCACCACATTTATCTGTTTCCTAGAAGCGCAAGCTCACAACATTGATTTGGAAAATGCAAGATCCCAATATCAATATATATTTCAAGACAAACTGTGCATAATAAACATCGTAGTAAAATCTGTCGCTGAACAAAATTAAATCACTACATACTAGCAATTTTTAATCAAAACATTTAGTTCATATACTATTCAAGAAGATAACATGCAAGGCACCATGAGGTGCGGAATAGCATTTCTCGAGCCTGTGTTATTTTTTTGGGTAATATACTTTTATTACTTGTTTAACAAGGTGAATTATAAAGTACAGTCATGTCTTCATAATCAGCTTGAAATCTAATCATTTAGTTAAAAATGATTTAAATTACAGTGTAAACTAATGAATTGAAATCAATTGGAATATGACTTTGGAGAATAAATGAACTACCTTTGAAGTAACATTTCAGTTGGTTCATGATATCAATGGAAATGCATAAAGTAAATCAGTCCACTAGGGAACTTACTCTATTTCTCAGAAACAAATCGTTTCTCTTTAGTGATTTGGCTGAGAATTCTATAAATTGCACTAAAGTACAAATATCACATTTGTTTTCCATAAAAAAGAAACACACACACACAGAGAGAGTAATGACATGCTCGACCTCACACGCTTGAACCACTTGAGGACTTACCCAACTCAACTAGTTAACCATAAAACATATAAGCAAAAAAAGAATACATGTCAAGCTTATTTTATCAAAGAAGGCATTAGAGTAGGTAATCTTATGCTCGTATATATATACAAGGAAAAAAAAGGAACTAAAACTCAAGCTTTATATGTGCCATTCAATCACTTGCTATGTTGCTAATATTTCTTCACTTTCTATAACCGGTTTCTTGAGTGTTAATTTTAGCAAATTATGCAGCCATCTGCCATTCAGCACTAACGAAAAAAATGAGCTATTTACCCTTGCGTTCAATTTCTCATAATCTATGATTTAAACAAAAAAAAAAGGAAAGAAAAAAAGAAAACCAAATTATGTACTTAAATGATTTTTGTTCTACAACCTGCAAAAACTTGACCAAGAAAAGGTTCTAAAGCAAGAGAATACTGAATACGAGTAGAAAAGCCGAAAAGGGTTTGATCAAGAAGAAGCCAGAGAAGCAGCAGAATACCAGCAAGAGCACTGACCTGGTTCATCCTCAATCACTACCAATCTCTTGACCTTTCTAGAAGGTAGAGCCATTATAAACCTGTGAATGGAAAAGGGTGCATCCCAAAACTAGAAAGAATGTACAACTGAATGATCAAAAAGAGCAAAGAAAACAATGTTAACAAATTAATTCTAGGCAAAAATCTATTCTTGTATTAAATTATCGAAGTGAAACGGAAGATCATAGTACTAAAACCAAAAGGAAAACAAGTAATATGCATTTAACTCGAAATATTTGCCAACTATTCGCGTTTCACGTGGCACCAGCAACTGCATGCTTCTTCACCATAGAAGCGTGTTTTTGACCAGCGAGGTGATGGTTGAACACCGTCTCACTGTTGCAAACCACATTACAGAAGACACATGCACGCACAGCATCAGCTGCTGCCCCTCCTTCCAGAACTTTTCTTCTTTTTGTCTCCAAATCCTCCGTTTGCTGTGCAGCCCTTTTCTGTGCTTTTTGTCCACCACTAGCTTTTTCTTTGTCCTGTTTCTCTTGTGGTCCAATTAATGATGCAGATGCAGCAACAAATGTGCTAGTTATTCCGTTCAATTTTTCCATATTTTTCTTGTGCTTCTTTCCCAATTTATGTTGGTCAAAAACATCCTTGCTGTTGCATTCAATCTTGCAAACTTCACACCATGCAGATTGTACAACCTTCGTCTTCTTTGGGGTCCTTTTCCAAAAAGCATTTCTCTGAGACTGAACTGCTGGATCAGTCCAAAATGCAGAAGTGGTATTAACAGGAAACGTATTTTGTACATCACCGGAAGGTACTGTTACACCCTGCAGTGATCAAAGGAACTTATTATTTATTTTTGGGACAAAATGTGTTTGATACTGCCCCCAACATGCCCAATAAAGGTACTGAATTATTATAGAACGATTTAAAAATGCAATGATATACAAAGAGATCAAAATAATCTTGCTTGTGATTGAAGCAAATCATGATTCTTGTCCAATTTTGGATATATCCAGGAAAAAAAAAATTGTGCACACGTGATTCTCTTATAGATTCAGGCATGCATAGTACATGGTATATATTGCTTTCCATATTCAACAGAATGATTGATTCAACATTGTAACCTAAAGTTCAGACATTCAATTTGCTAAAAAAAGCTCTATTTATTCAATGCATTCACGTTCTATAGTTCCTTTCATCGGTTATGTGGTGATCAAACCTCGTCATCGATAAACTCAAACTTGGAGAGAACATAAAGAAGGATGCTAAGACTGGCGAAAACCAACAATAATTTTGAATACAATGGCATAGCATTTGATTAGCAGAGAGCAATCAATTGACAGATAACCAATGGTTGAAAAACACCAACTTTGATTCAGAACTCTGCAAAATAGAAAAACATCTTCAGCAATAAGCATTTCAAATCCATTATCTTCAAGAACGCAGGTGTCAATGTTCTAAAAAGGCTGAATTAGTTAAAACTCCCAGATCTACGGACACTAAATGTTCCTGAAGTGCAAACAAGAACTACAACAAACACCAAATTTGGCTACATTCATGAACATATAACCAAACACAAAGATTCACACGTAAATATATCTGTCTATGACTCTATATCCTTGACAACGTTAATCAAAATTCAGAAAAATGAAAATTTAGGATTAATCAACAAACCGAAGAACAAGAATTCAAAATCATAATAATTGAGAATATAAATCCACGTACAGCTGCACCAAGACTTGTCCCAAGTTGCCAGATAGCGGCCACACAATTCTGCACGGCGGCTGTATTAGGTTCCTGATAATAAGGCACGGCAGTATTAGCAGCGACCACAGGCTGTTGTGCGTTAAAGTTGTGTCCTTGCTGCGGCACATATGGAGGATCAACCCTAGGAGGGTACGCCTGAACCAATGTGTTATGGGTGTCAACACCTATGTGAACGGGTGGGTTTAGGGTTTCGAAATTAGGGTTATGTTTTATGGAGTAACGCATGTAGGCATGGCTGAAATACGGGTCCAAATTCGGGTTAGGGTTTAGGGTTGGATGGTGTTGCATTTCAGGCCACCTGCTGAAAATGTAATTTAGTGTAGGAGATGGAAGTAGTGGCTTGCTATTAAACAGTAAATTATTTTTGGTAATTAGAACACGTCCTTACATTTCACAACCTTACCTTTTATTTTATTTTTTATATTTTCACAATTATTCTCACATTTCATTGTGCAAAATATTATTTTTTATTTATTTTCTCAATTAAAATTTGTAAAATAACGATTGTACCATTCTATTTAAATAAAATAAAAAAATTATTTGCAATCACAGTCCCAATTTTTTTTTAAAAAAGTACATATGAATCCTAAATAAAGTATTAAAAGCATAATTAGCACCTAATGCCCCTACAATTCACTATGATTATGAAAAACATACATACCTTATATTTTTTTTTATACTTAATTACACATTTGATTGCGCAACTCATCATTTTTATCTATTTTCATCCAATTTTTCAATAAAAAACTATGGAATAACAAATAAAACCTCCTATTTAAATAAAAAAAATAAAAACTAATTGTAACTATAATCCCAATTTTTTAAAAAGTGCAAACGAGTTTTAAATAAATTTTTAAAAAATTAGAAATAAATTATTTTTAAAAAAAATGTAAAGGAATCCCAAATAAATTATGACAAAAATAGAAATAAACAAATTAAAAAGTGTAAAATAGTTCCAAAAAAATTATTAAAAAATTAGAAATTGATTTTTTTATTAAAAAAAATAGTGCAAACGAGTCCCAAATAAATTATGAAAAAATTAGAAATAAGTTTGTTTTTTTAAAAAGTGCAAACGAGTTCCAAATTAATTATTAAAAAATAGAAATTAAAAAAAAAATAGGAGGGTATAATCGTCATTCACAGCTTTTTATTGAAATTTTTGATGAAAATATCAAAAAATGAAAGACATGGACATTGTGTGCTTATTTTCCTTTTAATAAGTTATTTGAAACTCATTTGCACTTTTTCAAAATACTTGGGTTGTAATTAGTTCTTTATTTTTCTTTTCTTTTTTACATAAACAGAATATTATATTCGTTATTTCACGATTTTTAATAGAGAAAATGGATAGAAATGACTTTTTACGCAATGAAATGTGAAAATAAAGATAAAAATGCAAAAAATGAAAGGAAATGACGTTATGTGCTAATTACCCACTGGAGCTTTCACATCCGTATTCTTTTTATATTTATCCACCACTTTCATATCTATAAAAGCATCCTTCTGGTGAATAAAGTTGACGTGGGTCCTGATCTAAATGGCATTAGTCATTTCCAGTAGTTAAGCCGTCTATCCTAACAAAGAGGTACAAATAGAGGTGGGATACTAGAGAGAGATCATAATATTCGAAGTTTATCTTTCAGTTTTCACCACTCGAAGACTTCCTTCGAAACCCCTTTTTTGAAAGGATTCATTGCCAACTGCCTACTATAAACTCTGATCTCTTTTCATTTGTTTTAAGTATTACTAAACCTAGCCTAGCCTTTTCAATCACACTAAAGCAGAGCACTCATATCGGCTTGGGATCATGTTTTTTTAGGATTGTTTTGAAGGTACAATTTCATTTCGGTAGTAATATTTCATTTCAGTTGGAAAATGCAATTAGATGTTTGGGACAATATAGGCCTCCGTTTAAGAACAATTTTTCTTTTGGAGAAAAATGTGTTTTTGAATAGTAATTTTTTGAAAAATATGTGTTTAAAAAACAAGAATTTTTTTAAATTTACGTGTAAAATTATTTTATAGAATAATGTGTGGTTGAAAATGAGTTTTTAAAAATGGGGACCAAACATAGGCTAAGTGATCAAGGGATAGTAACTCATATCATGGGAGGACACTTCACACAGAGTTCTATTACTATTTATTGGGTGGTTCTAGGGTTTCTTATGGACACATGCATCGTATGTAATTCAGCCTTATGATTCTTTATTCTCTACGTATGAACTTTTTTTCCTAGGTGTTCATTTTGTATGGGCTTTTAGTTCGATGTTTCAATTCAGCGAACGTGATTTAGCAAGAACTTATTAAATCCATATTTGGGCTCATAATAAATTAAAAATTGCTCCGGCTACTGAGCCGAGGGCATTGATTATTGTATAAGGACGTGCTGCAGGATTAACCTCATTACCTTCTAGGTAGAATCAGCACAACATTGATGTTCTTCTTATCAAGAATTATTGCAGTAGGATAATGGCAATGAGGATTTGAAGGGCATTGTGACATTAAGATTTTCAAGGTTTAGCCAAGACTTAGCTCAGGACCCCACTATTTGTCGTGTTTGGTTTGTTATTGCTACCACACATGACTTCGAGATTCATGATGATATTCCTGAAAATGTCTTTATCATAATTTTTTTACTTCTCACTTTTGTCAATTAGCAATAATTTTTCTCTGGANTATTGCTACCACACATGACTTCGAGATTCATGATGATATTCCTGAAAATGTCTTTATCATAATTTTTTTACTTCTCACTTTTGTCAATTAGCAATAATTTTTCTCTGGACTTTTAGAAATCTGTTTCATACACAATTTAGTTTGTGTTTCTCCGGGCTTGTCAGAATTATTTTTGCTCTGACGCCAATTCCTTTGACGATCCATCTACAAATAATTTTCATGTTTCCTGCTCAAGGTTAGCCTTGAGAACAGAAACATTCAATATCTTAGCAATGAAATCTGCTAATGCTTGTACTTTATTTGCAGATCATCCCTTATAGCTTATTTCAAATTGTCCCAATTTTACTGCCCATTTCATCAATTTTCTTGATGAGTCAGGTTTTCGTAATACCGGTTGAGTGTGAAATTAGTTAATACTTCGATGCTATGAATCTATAAATAAGGTCACATTTTTTAACGATGTTACTACTAAGGCGACGACCAGCTTTCCATATCAGGATATCTAGCTTCCACACGTTGCACAAACTTACTTTCGTAATGTACTGACAATTGTTGTTTCCCTTTCTCTTTTACCAAGACGGAACTCCCTGCTACCTTAGAAACTTTTAAGTACAAGAATAATTTCTCCCCACTCAATGGCTTGGCTAATACCGAGGCTTTTCCTAGGTGTTCCTTCAAAGCCTGAAAGGCTTGTTCGCATTCATCAGTTCATTCAAACCTTTTCCCCATTCTAACACTTGAAAGAAAGAGAGCATTTATTCGTAGCTCGTGAGACGAATCTGCTTAATGCGATGACCTTTCCTATTAAACAATGTACCTTCTTTGATTTAATTGGAGATTGCATTTTGATGAGGATTTTGTCAAGATTTTCCCTTAATACCTTGTTCATTTACCACGAATCCCAAGAAATTTTCAAATTTGACCCCAAAAGTACATTTTAATGGATTGCGTTTCATTCGGTACTTCTATATTACATTAAAGGCTTTTTCCAAATGTTTTAAATGGCTCTCAGCTCGTAGACTTTTAACGAGCATATCTTCAATATATATTTCCATTGTCTTACCTATCCGATCCGTAAACATTTTGTCTACTATTCTTTGATAAGTGACACTAGCACTTTTTTTATCTGAATGACATTTCCTTATAATAGTATAATCCCCAATCTATTACAAATGCATGTGTTCTTTGTCTGGTTCATACATGGGCATTTGATTATACTTCGAATATACGTCCATGAAATTTAGTAGTTCGTGTCCTGCAGTTGTATCCACTAGCTGATCAATTTTGGAGAGTAAGAAATTGTCTTTGGGACACGCCTTATTACATTTTCCTTGAAAGCTCGTGAGGCTTTTTCTCTTAAATTGCCAAGATGATTTCCTCGCACGACTGCCTGATTATATTTTATGGAAGCTTTGCCTTTATTTGTGGAGAACTTAATGTGCAACTTGTGAAGGAAAATTGTTATGTTTGCTCGCCTCATGCAGGCTGTTCGAGAATTCCATCATATTTCAATCTAAATGCAGAAATTCATATATCGTTGGTATCCTTGGTACTCCTTTCCTATCTTCACTAACATAGTGGCCTGTCTGCGAGGAATTTGACTGCCTCTGATGAAATAATGAGGCTTCGACACAAGAATCCATAGATTATATATTTGCTTTCTATTAAAGCATTTCTATATAGAACATTCATTGGACTTCCATTGTCTACGAGCATATATGTTTAAAGTTTTCTCCAATTGTCATTGCTTGTATGACTAATTCCTCATCCTTAGAACACTTGATTTTTTATTTCCAGATTTAATAGATTTAATTGAAGATACTATAGATTTCGAATTACCTATATTAGGTTTTAGTTGATTTTGTAATTGGCTAATTCTGTGAACAAGAGGACTTAATTTGATAGTGTGTCAAAGTTCAAGGAGTGATGTGCAATCTATTTAAAAGTTAGTTAAGTAGGTCTAGGGTTTCGAGTTTGGAATAAGGAGAAAAACGGCGCGAATTTTCGCTAGACTGTCGCCAAGGGTTGGCTCGAGCTACAAAAACGAAAACTGTTTCGCTGGACTGTCGCCCCTCCATCGCTCGAGCAAAGTACTGTCACTAGCTCTTCGCTCGAGCGACAGCTTATATGAGAAATTTTATTTTCGCGTTTTAAAGGCTTTTATCTCGCCCCATTGATTTCTTGACCTATCTATTTAT
>CAIGRT010036230.1:0-12901 GCA_903798405.1 Fraxinus platypoda
TTGAAGCATCAAAATGGTGAAAACCGAATCTATCGCACATGCTCTTCGCTGCAACCACAAATTGGGTCAAATTTAGGCTGTTGGGAGTTAAATCGAGGTTGACCCATACCTGGGCAAGGTGCGTCTTGGGGAGGGGAAGAGGACATAGTTGGTCAGCCACCGTGGATCGTCCGGACGACGCCAGAAACTGCATTTTTCGGATCTACTGGTCTCTCGTTCGCGACTGCAGATATTGCTGTGGTTAATTCCGTTTTGTGTGATGGTTTTTGGGATGAATTGTGGACATGGGGAGGGTCATCTGGCTTTGGGGAGTTGGCCGGTGGTGGCCCGCCACCGTGAAGTTGACCGGAGAAGGCGATTTCGGCGGTTTTAGCATTTTTGGGAGAGCGTTTGGAGGTAGAGAGAAAAAGTGAAAGGTGAACGGCAGCGTCGCGACGCTGCCACCGTTCACAGCAAGCAGAGAGAGACGATAGAGGGAGGGGGAGTGGGAATGGAGGAGGAGTTGCTGCACGACGCTGTGAACTGCAGCAGAATCGCGACGCTACCACCACTCACAGCAGCGTCGCCGTTCACATCAGGCAGAGAGAGACGAGGGAGACAGGGGAAGGGGGAGGGGAAGGAGGAGCCGCCGCACAGTAGGCAGAGAGAGACGAGGGAAAGAGGGGAAGGAGGGAAAAGGGAGGAGGATGAAATGAAATTAGGGTTTGGATGATATAATATTTAATTACCTGAATTTTAATTTTTGCACTTTGAAGTTTAAAGATCTTATCTATGTAAATTTTCCATAATATAACCGTTATTGGGCCCCACATAAGAGATAGAAATTCAAAATTGATGGCTTGAAGTGATGGATAACGATCATATTTTTCATTTTTATGTATGAAAAATAAGAAACAAACGGAGGCTTATCAAAAAAATACTTTGTGAAACAACCCCTAATTGAAAAGCATGGAATGAACAGCAAAAAGAGTTAAATGATTCCATCTTCCTAAAATCTCACTTTTGACTGAGACACACAGTTACTGCTTTACAAAGTTAATCCCATTACGCGACGGCTCGTATGTGTGAAAAAAACATTGCACCATCGAATCTTTTCGTACTCTCCACTTGTCGTTTCTTTTCATTTGTACATGTATAAATATACAAAGATTTATAGATATATTTGAACATCGTGTGGGGAAAAATGGACGAGGACTTGCGGGTGGGCTCAGTTTTTAAACCGAGAACAATTTCAGATATTAATGCACAAGTGTTAAAAATCGATGGTTTTTCCAAGAAATCAAAGCTTGATTTTCAATTACAAGAATTGGAAGAAGAATTGAGAAAAATCGATGCTTTCAAACGTGAACTTCCTCTCTGCATGCACCTACTAAAAGAAGGTATAATTATTTTTTTCTTGAATTTTATGGTCTAATTTGTCTGTTATTCATTTACGTGAGGGTTGAACTTTTTGGGTAGCAATTGAGAGATTGACAGAGGAAGGGTTGCATTGGAAGGGAGAAAAGTTGGGAGCAGTGATGGAGGAATTTATACCAATGAAGAGTGATTTAGAAGAACATCAAGGAGCCAAAATCTCAAATGATTGGAGTGAAAAGAAGGATTGGATGAGTTCATTTCAGCTCTGGAGCACACCTCTTCAGTTTGAGAGTAAAATTGATACCAGAAATCAAGAATCTGATTTGCACCCAAAATCAGTAAGATTTTTAAAATAATGTACCTTTTCTTCTTTTTTTCTCCTAAAATTTTTAGGCCTACAGGTGTTTTAGCAATTGCTTATCTTTTGAATGTGATTTTTGATGGCAGAGTTGCCAAGAAGAGAATGAGGTTTTGTGTAATTTAAAGAACAGAGCAGGGGATTCTGTATCATTCAACAAACCAGTCAAGAAAGAGAGAGGATTTATCCCAGTTGAAGGCCTCTCACCATCGATTCCTGTGGCTAAAGTGGGATCATTTGATTTGAGTTCGAAAAGTCATTTTGGTCATGGGGGGTCACTACTGCAACAGAGAAAACAGAGGCGCTGCTGGTCACCAGAATTGCACAAGAGTTTTGTCAATGCACTTCATCAGCTTGGTGGACAACAAGGTGAGGAGCATTATCCTTTTGTCCTACGTTTGTTTGTTTTGGTAAGTTAAAAGTTGGACGATATTAAAGAAGAAAATGAGCTAAAATCTCGTTCGTGTTGCAGCAGCCACGCCCAAGCAGATAAGAGAATTTATGAAAGTGGATGGCCTTACTAATGATGAAATCAAAAGCCATTTGCAGGTATACTACTAGTCGAGAAAAATAAAATAAAATCATCTTGCTTCGTATACAAGGCAGTGGAATGATATGATTATACATTTTTTATATAATTCCAGAAACACAGGCTTCATATCAGAAAGCTTTCAACTTCATCAGCCAGTCCATCCAATTGCTCACGGTTGACAAAAGATCAATACGGAGATTTTTCCAAGGAAACTGACGTGAATTGTGGTTCCCCACAATGGCCTTTGCTCCTGGGAGGATCTGTATAGGGAGAGTCGATCACTCGTGGTGATTGTATGGAAGAAGGGGATAAAAGGTCGGAATTCCATAGTTGGAAGGGTCTGGTTCAGAGTGCAGTTAGGGACGTGTGTAGGCAGCTACATCCTGGGATTTTGCAGATACAAACATAGGAGAATCATCAAAAACATAAAACTATAAATAATGTAATGTTATATAGAGAGGTGGTGAGTTTTTAATTTATTGTCTATTTTTAGGCTGCGAGTTCCTCAGTGAGAGGCTATCACTTTTTTTTAATCTCTATTTTTCTTCTGTTACAAGTTAATTTGAACTTATATAGACACTGTTTGGTGAGGATTAAAATCATATTTTTAGTAGATTTTGATGAAATATGTGGTAGAAAAGTTATTGGTCCCATGAAATATATGATTAAAATTTATTGTTGACTTTGACTTAAATTAAAATATAGATTTTAATCCGGACCTAAAATTTATTGAAGAACTAGAAACAGTATTTTTGTTGTTCTTGAAAAATGATTGGTTCCTGCTAATTTTATTTAAGCACTATCATATCTGGAAGATGAATGTTAATTTGAATACTACTATTTGTTATTTAAATATCAGCATATTATAAGTCCTATTAAATGGGCCATAATTTCTTGTATTTAATTGAACATGTAATTTGATGTCATTAGTATGTCACCTAGACTAGTGTTAAAAATCAGTATAATGTTAAATAGCATTACTCTTTCATATAATATGGTGGAGATGTGCCATGAAATGATAAAGTTAATTACGTACGTATATATAGATATGAGATTCACTTGATTATTCTTATAATTTAACATCACCCAAGTATCATCCATAATGCAGATAAATAGCATTATTCATGTTAACCATCTGATTTTTTTTATTACTATGCATCCGTTTGGCAAATTATAAGAGGAATAATAGTGGAGTCCACTAAATGTGTGGATAATAAACAAGTAGTAGTTATGAATTTGTGAATGAAATTCATCTTTGAGTTTGATTGAATTTATAAACAATTATAAATTATTTGTCAAATGGAGGATATGTCTTTCACTCGAGTCGAATTAATTGAAAAATAAAAATACATGACCGTAAATCATGTGTTTCTTCAACAAGTCAATTGTAACAATATTTTTCAAAATCCCACACGTTTGGTTGATCAGTAATAAATAACAGGGTTTTATGATATTTGATCGATCACAATTCTATATATTCCATTTACTATGGAAATTCCCAAGAAATTCATTAAAGGGAGGTTTCCAATCAAAATGGTTTTTATTAAGAGCAATCCCAAGGTAAATATGAATTGCTTAAAAAATTTTACATAAGCAAAAATAGACAGTTTCAAAAAATAATAATAATATATATATATATATTCAATGAAATTGACTGGAACTTTGTTGACTTGACAATAAAAAAATAGACATTGCTTAGAGTTCCGTCTAATTGTGGAGTCTCTGTTAGACTGATGATTCAATAATTATTCAAGCAATCAAGGGAGAAAATTTCAAGAGAGAATTAAGGGTTCTATCTTTGGTTGAAGAGTATTAAATCTTTTAATTATTCCTTGACCTTCAGCCTCATTCATTAAAATTCTTTTTTTTTTTTTTTTGCCAAATATTTTCGACCACATTCTCTCAATAAAATAATTGGTCGTGTAAATCTAAAATTTTTCTTTACATTTTAACCACATATTCTCTAAAAAAAATTATTTTTTTATAAAATTTATTTTGGAAAAATGGAGCTCAAATTATTTTAGTGTTGATAAAAGATACGTGAGGTACAAAAATTGGGTTGTAGTCGTAACATGAACCCGACATCACCATAAATTAGAAATATGTTTCCTTGAATATCACTTAAATTGCGATTCATATATAATGCATTGAAGGTGTTATTAGCATTTTATTAAAAGCGTGTTTAGAAAGTGTTTATAAATAGATAAAAATAAATGATGAAGAGACGAATACATAGGCTAAAATACTCGTATTATTGGAACTAAAACAATATCTAACGCAATTTCTTATCCTTAAATAACTTTAAAATAGGCAACAAAGATTAGACGACTTTGTCATATAACTAGATCTGTATTTGGTTGGGTCCTATTTTTTTTTTTAACATTTGGCATATACACATTTTGTGTTTATCTCAACTTATTCAAAATCAACGAGGAATATCCGTTTTTGGCATAAAATAATTCAACATATACTTGTTTTTAATAAATTGTCAACTTTCTTGTACAATAATTTAATTTAACAAGTCACCCCATGCACATGCCAATCTAAACTATTGCTTAAATTCTTTTGGCTTTTATTGAATGTAAATAACCATTTTTAATAATTCTCATTTTAAAAATGTCTTGGTCAACTGTCCGACAAAGTTCTACAGATACGTGATCTTACAAGTTCACAAAGCACACCTTGTGTAGCGTGAAACTACTCATCCGTGGACCTCTGGACTTGAAGGCAATTCCAACTTGGGAACTCAATTGTCGACCAAGAAAAAGAGAACGATTAATCATCATGAGATTAAGCATATGTTTGGCAAGTGATTGTAAACCATTTCTCCATTTATCGGTTAAAAATGATCAAATCAATTTTTATCCGTAAATTTTGTAGGATCTACAAGTACATTAACTTATCCCACACACACACTATCCATTTATAAACAGATAAAATGTTATACTCATTCTTGAAAATACTTTTACGTCATGATAACCATGTAGGATTGATCGATCCATTCATTTACGAATTTCTAAGTCATCAACAACTTGAGATTGAATCAGCGTCTTTAGCTCCAAGTTAGCCCACGTGCTTGTGGACATGGACCATACAAATCTGACCCGAAGGTGAGTTATTCAGCCAGAACCGAACCCACGGACCCTGCACCAAATCTTTGACATTTGTGACCTATGACAAATTTTGTCAATTTTTTCCAGCTTTTTAGGACAAAAATTGTATAAAGCTAGTGATAAAAAGGAAATAAGAGTCACATTCCACATTTCGATAAATTTCTCAGTTCAATTCTTAATTTTTCAATAAATATTAAAAAAGAAAAGTCTTATCACATGCAACTTAGAATATTATTATAAGGCAAAAATGCATACATACTACGTCGGCGGGCCGGCATCAGGAAGTATTAACCTGCACCTTGCTGAATGTGAACAGAAAGAGAGCACTATTGTTGAAATCAACGCTACTCCTACATTCGAATGGTACCATCGAGTAAAAATTGTCTCCTTTAAACTTAAGAGCTAATAAAAGAAAACTAACGATGTTGTCTCTCTCTCTTTCTCTCCCTCTATCCTTCCTCTCTCATTTCTCTTTCTCTCTCTCTCTCCTGTGCGCCATGAATTTGCTGCAACAAAAAGGAATAATCAGAAGATGAATAACAGGACTAAAATTCTTCAATGCCCAATTAAGACGGAAAAAAGGGGGAAGATGCATGCATTTAAAGTTGGGAGTATCAAATGCACATATCAAAAAGAGCACAACCTACCTTTTTGTTTTCACCTGGCCGGACAGCCTATATGGCACATTGATATTGACACTACTACTGCATTAGTCTAAAATGGCTAGCCAAGACTAGACTATACTGCCTTAGAAAATGCCCAGTACAAATTACTTTTTAATGCATCCAAGCGTAACATACATGTTGTGCCAATTCAACCACCCATTTTTGTCCGATTCTTTGCACAAATTTGAGCTGCTGTTTCTCTGTAATTTTCTCTGAACTCTTGTCGATGTTTTCTATTTCATAATACTAATAAAAAAGGATTATTGACGACACCCAACATAAAACTTTATGAAAGATCTTATGACATTAATTACACATTTCTTCGGGGGACTTTGGATGGATAATGCATTACATGGAACAAATGCAAAACATTCATATAGTCTATATCCTATTTAAATGGCAAGATCTAGCTCTTTTTTGGTAAAGCTTTTTCAAATTTTAAGTTGGTCAAACTTTTTATCAATCACACTTGGACCAACAATTTGTCTTTACTTTTCAACCAATCATACATGGGACCCACCAGCCATAACGAGTCATTGTTTGAACCACATTAAAATTTTCATTCTTATTCTTCTACTCATTTTCAACCACACGTTTTTCAATAAAATAACATTTTCCATCACATCAATAACTTTTTTTTTTCAACCACATATTCTCCATCAATTTACTATTCAAAAATACATTTTTCCAAAATAATATGGCTCAAACACCCCCTAATTTGTCAAACAGGAGCTAATTTTTTTTTTTGAAACACCACATGCACATCCATAGCAACAAAAAAATTTGTTAATTCCAAACTCTTTTTCGTAGCGAAACCAAAATTTGAAAACCCATTGATACATTTATTACCAGTACCAATTTCTGCTAAAGGAAGATGCTAGGCCAAAACTGGTTCATATACTGCTGCCAAAATGAAATGCAAAAGCCAATGAGCGTCCTACGTGAAAAGGGCAGTTAGGGTTAATAGGTAGGAGTTATGATTACTGAATGTGACATGTCTGGGCATTGAAAAGACAATTTCTCATAACCAACCTCCTGCTGTGCCATACTACAGATAGTAAATTTTGCTTTCCACTGCTCTCAGCAAGAATATAACCCTATTCATGTTAAGAGAGACGATGCCAAATCTCTCCAACATTAATGATATGGAGAAATCATCCATCACCCCACAGACACACAAGAACAAGAAAGGAGAACCCTCAAGTGCACGGACGCAAAACATGCTACACAGAAGGATTTAGGGCATCTAAGATATCCAGTACAAAACAATACAATAAAGATTTTAAACTATTTTTCTTCTTTGATTAATAGGAATCTAACTTATGAAAAATGGCTTTAGTACCTTCTTTTAAGCTTAAACATGCTCTAGAGTCTTAGATGAGTGAAGAAAAGGATACAGTATAGACAGAAACTGGGCAGTGGGATTACCTGGATCAAAAGTTTATTGAAAGAATAAAGCTCAGAGGGCATTGAGCCTTTGATTTTGCACAAGATGCCTTTTGAATTAACATCAAGGATCAATACTCCTGCCCTCTTCGCTTCTGGCTCTCGGTGGCAGTGATGTTTGAAGTTGCTGTGTCTCATGATGAATTGTAGCATTCTGTTGCTGGAGTAAAAGGTCGTGTGGCAAAAGCTCGAGCTGGTGAGGGTGATGAGAATGTGAATGCTCCTCCGCCTGCTGCTGAATGTGATGACCGTAAGGGTTGCCTTCGTAAGATCCCAAGGCCAAGGCAGGCGGCATGTCGGCAGCAGCAGTGGCCGGAATCAATTTATTATATCCTGTGGCGGTGAAAGACCCTCCTGTAGTATCAAAACCACTGTTAAATCTCACCAAAACATTCTGCTGCTGGTGCTCATAATTCCTAAACATCTCCTGCTCCCTGGCGGCCCCAACCACCGCCAACCGCTGTGCCTCAAGAATCTGTTGCTCCTGTGGCGGTGGCTGCTGCTGAGAGTCCCCGATCATCAGCGCTCCATGTGGCAGTCCTGCCGGCACCCCCATCATTGACTGCATATTATACGGCATGACCTGATACGCCGAGGCCCCAAAGCTCGGATGCTGATTCATCAATCCTGGGTGGTTAATTATTGGCAACGTCGCAGAAGGCCCAATATAATGAGCCAATTCTTTTTTTGCATTATCCAAATCGAGCTGCACTTGCTTGAGCTTATGTTGCAGAATGGAAATAAGGCCAACACAGCCATACACTGGATCGCGAAGGCGATACTCCGCCTCATAGGCTAAGGAATTTACAGCATCCTCGCGCTGGCTGGCGTTGAGTTCATTGAGGAGCTTTGCAACATTGCTGGCGCCGAATACTTTATGGACATTGGTAAATTTCTGAGGGTTATCAGGCGGAAAATATGGCGCAAACACACACTCCTGCGTGCACTTTCGCCGGAGAAACTTGCATGCCGCACATGGAGAATTTGATGATGACATTTTCCTCTCCTTCACTACAACTGAACACATCATTAATCATACAAATCATCAATTATTTGAACTTTAACAAGCCTTTGAAATCTAAAATATACACAAGCTTTTGGATTATTAAGTGTTTTTTTTTTTTTACTGAGTTGTTCGTATCCACATAAAAATACTGGAACAAGATAAAAATGTGAATGTTTAATGCAACCGATAAAAGAAGAACTTAGAAGCAATTAAATCTTAGCATATAGAAGCCGACATAAGAAGTCAATAAATTCATACTTAAAATCAAGGCAGTGATTTTTATACGTAAGGAAAGTCAAATTTAGAATAAGGAAAATTAAAAATAGAAAATCAGAAAGGAATTAAAGAAAAAACAAGTTCATATGAAAGAGAGAGAACTGTGGTAACCGTGAAAGTGAAACAAGAGAAAGTGATTGCCGGAATGTGTCTACGAGAAGTTTTTTTCTCTATCTCTCTCTAAACCTTCATCAACTTGGAATACAAGAAACTGTATGTTGTGGTGAAGAATTTTCTAGATCCAAAAGGTTCAAGAAAAAAAATCTGAGACTGGAAAACCTTTTGTTTACTATGAATTCAAACGTCAAAATATTTCGTTATCTTTATCCAAAACTCATTTCCCATCAAAACGAACATCAACAAAATCAAAAAACAAAAAATGGACGAAAACAAAAATAAAAGGAAATAAATCTAGAAATTCTCACCTTCGATTTTGCTCAGTAATAACTATTTAATTACTCCCTCCGCAAACCTCGTCTCATCTGCAAAACAATACAATATGTAAATGAAAACACAGAAAAGAAAAATAAAAAACCGTACGTCATCTTTTATTGATAAATTAAAAGAGTGCGGAATATCGAGAAATGAACCTTGGGTTTATTATATGGAAAACAATGGAGACTTCGATCAGATCTTCAACTTCCGTGATCCCAAAAAACAGAAGCCAAAATATACAAATAATATAGATTTTTCTATTTGGAATTGAATGAGCGAGAGAATCAGTTATACATGGTAGAAAATAATATGGAATGGAGAGAAACTATGGGAGGGAGAGTCTACGTCATTTTTACGTCTGTGTTTTCGTGTGTATATAATACACATATTGGGGTTGATGATGAAGGACGAGTCTCCAAAAGCGCGTGTCTAATCGAATCCGTCCACACGAACCGTTGGATTAAGAAATGTAGAAGGGTTTGTTAAGAAGGAGGAGATTTTTATTCTGAGAGAATGATAAATGCGTTCTCTGAATTGCCTTATTGTTCCTGTACGATTTCATCCAATATTAACTTTAAAGCCCTTGGATTTACCAATATTTACATCACTGACCTCTATTTAAGATGTATGGTAAGTTGGTGACCATGTGTATATGTTAAAGGATGGCTATTTTTTATTTTTAATTTGTCGTTTTCTACACGTATCGGTTAAATATGGAAGAAAGAATTGGATTGCGTGGAAATCTTGATTTTCAGATTTATTACTTTATAATATTTTCATGTACAAAATTATACACACTAAGGGGTTGATATCTTTGTATTTTAATTTTGTGTTTTGAATTTTGAATTTATTTTAGATTTTGTATTTTGAGTGTCCATTTTAAAATTGTTGAAAATGTATTCTTTTTGACATTTTGAAAAATTATTTTGAAAACACTCAAAACGTGCTTTGAAAATTTTGACTTGATTATAATTGAACACACCCAAAACTACAAATTTGTCGTTTTGGATTTTCTTTGTAAATTTTTAACTTGTTTTCAAAAACGCGTTTTTACTGTTTTGAAAAATCGAAAAAAGAAAACGGTTTGAAAATGATAAAGAGAACCGACCCTAATCTTTTCAAATACTAATGTTGTCGTAAGTATAATTGAATGGATTTACTAGGTTACTAATTTCGAAGCCTTGTGACTATTTATGTATATTTACAATTGAATGAATTATGATTGTCCCTAATTGGACTAAATTACGACTTAGATACCTTCTAAACGTAGTGCTACGTTGAAGATAGAATGAGAAGACTTGCATCTACATAAAATAAACTTTCATCTTTAAATCTTTTACGTGATTACGAAATAATTATGTGGATGGGATCTTGTGTTTGTGTGCACGAACATCTTTCAAATGATGGTAAAACATTGTTACTTTTTGGTAATTCATAAATCGAAGTAGTACGAGGAGCAAATGTATTGCACTATTAATGGCTGATTGTGCAATTAGAAGAAAAGTTGAAGACTAACTTCTTGTTTTTAAGCTCTTTGTTTAACTCTATTTTCTAATATTTATTTTTTTTCAAACTTATTTTCAACAACACATTTCATGAAACTCCATTTTTATCATTTTTTTTAGTAAACAATACAAGGGCTAAATGTTAAAAAAAATATTTTTTAAGAGTATTTTCAATAGATTCTCTAAAAATGAAATACTCTCTATTTTAGAGAGTTGATGGGGGGTGGACAAAATGATCAAAACAAATTGAGTGATTCGGTTCAATTCTACAAAACAAAAAATAATAATGGTTATGGTTTTAAAAACTAAGAACCAAACAAAAAATCAAACTCAATATTTAAATTTTTTTACTTTATATATATATATATTGCAAATTTGTGAATCACAATTTACACTAAAAATTTCAAAATTCAATTGAAAATCAAGACAAAAAAGTCATATAACTTCGATTTTTCATTTGGACACTGGAGACCCTAATTCATTTCTCAATTTCTCTCATTTTCAATTTATACACCGACTTTCACATGGTGACCAACAACAATCATTTGCCGTCTACCGTCGCGTTCAACCACCACCGCTGCATGAATTTCTAAAATTGAAGCCTTAACCTTTTGTTCTTCTCACTCAAATGCTCTCTCTCTCTCCCTATATATATATATATATCAATTAGTACTGAAATTGGAACTCGGTTCGATTCCAGTTTGAATCCATATTAAAAAAAAAAAAAAAAATTTGGTTTCATTATCAAAAAAATCATTGGTTCATCGTTTGATTCGATTCGATTCTCTTGAAACTAGAACCAAATGGAACCGTATCCACCCCTAGAGTTAATGTTAAGAAACAAGTTCTGATAGACTTTCTATTTTAACTTTTTAAAATAAAGAATGAATTTGACTCTGCAAATTTAGAGAGTCCATTCCCATCTCTATTCTTAATTAATAATGACTGCATTTAATAAATTACAAATTTCAATAAACTATAGTTTAAACTATTCAAATCACATTTGAATTAATTGGTTATTAACATATAAATAAATTTATGTCAAATAAGATACGAGGAAAAATTAATAAATGTTCATTGAAAAAAAAAGGGTTAAAATTAAAAATTTGTTGGAGTGAATAACAAAATTTCTCGATTCCCACATTTATGCAATCTTGTGTTGGGATCACTCACCGCCGGCAGGAGCTATAGGAAATGACAAGAGGACCTGGACCACCTGGTGATCGTATCCGGATCTTGCTAAGTTAGTGTGGGAAGAAGGGGCAGGGGGGAGGGGGGGTCTATGTTTAGGGCACCTGCGCATTGGGATATTTATTGGCCATAAATTTGCCATTTTCAACGGGACTGAAGTGACACAACCTTGAGTGTCCCCTAAGTACTCCGAGGTGAAAAACCAACAGCTGTACTCTCAGCCGCGAGGTTTTAGAATACAACAGCGAATAGTCCCAGTCCAATATGCATTTTAATAAAATTCTTTTTATTTTGCAATTTTTTTCTTAGTTGGAAAATTTTAAATTCTTATTTTATTCACATTACATTTTAATTGTATTAAAAGTGCATAACAATTATTTGTAGGGGAAAATAGAAGAATCAAAGTAAATCAAAGCAAAGCGAAGGCCCGTGTTTACACGGTTTCCTTAAATCGAATTCGCCGCCTCACCGGAGTGCACGAGGTTTTGATCGGTGTTCGATTCTCAGGATACAATCGGTTGTCGGTTCACGCTGCNACAATCGGTTGTCGGTTCACGCTGCTTCCTTAATTTAATACAACTTGTACCTCATCAAATTAAAGTAAAGAATTACACAAAATATTAACACCATTTCAGTAATCACAAAGTGTAGATAATATTAAACAATCAATCCATATTGTAGTGAAAGAAAAATATTACATGAACACAACAGTATGTAATACACATTTATTTAAGAAGAAAGGTGAAGTTGGGTTGTTCACAAAATAGAGTAACGAGGATATAGTGTGAAGATACAATAAGGGAGTAAGAATGGATTGATTTCTACGTGAAGAAATTAAAGGTGACGATTTTATTTGTCAAAGCATTTATTGTGCACATAATTACGATAAAAGAACATAAAAGCGTATTTTTCGATTTTAGTATTAGCCCAATCCACTTTAACTTGAGTGCTTGTCTGGTAAATTTTTTGTTTGTGAAAAAGTAATTCATGTTGTTTGAAATAATTTGCAGAATTATGT
>CAIGRT010036233.1:0-19251 GCA_903798405.1 Fraxinus platypoda
CATGCTCTCAAGTGTCTTCAATAGTTGGACGAATTATTCTTGTAATTTAGTTTCATTCCATGTTGTTTTGAAATTTTAAAATTATGTAATTAAAGAGATATATTTGCAATTTTATGTAAATTGTTAGTTAGTCTTTACATTAAAAACAGCATTATATATATATATATATTCATTTTTAAAATTTTTTTTTTTTTCAAATTGGCGACGGAAAAATTGTAGCTAATACCGTTGCTAAACACCGACGGAATATTTCGTCGGTAAACACCGACGGAATATTTCGTCTCTAATTAACGACGACAAAGAATTCCGTCGATAAAATTACCGGCGGGCGTTTTGCCGACGGATTTACCGACGAATAAAATCCATTTGTGAAAGTTGTTTGCGACGGAATTTAAGGCTTCAGCGACGGAAATTTCCGTCTCTGAAGCCGTATTTTCTTGTAGTGGAAGAGTATGCGAATAAGGTTCTAAGTAGGTTTAGAATGAATGATGCAAAATCAGTTAGTACTCTTTTGTCTAGTCACTTCTGGCTATCAAATGAGCAATTACCCTCTACAGATCACGAGTTAGCCTACATGGCCAAGGTATCTTATGCATATGCTATTAGTAATCTTTTGTATGCCATGTTGTGTACAAAACTAAACATAGCATATGCAATAGGAATTGTAAGTAAATATATAGCAATCCACACAAACATCATTGGCAACTGTAAAGTGTATTCTAAGATACTTGAGAAGTACTTAAAATTCAACCTTATGCTTTATAAAATCGGGTTTGAGATTATAGGGCTTTGTAGACCAGCGCAAGAGATATTGATTGTAAGAAGAGTACTACTGGGTATGTACAGAGTTTGGGTGGTACATCAGTTAGTTGGGTATCTAAATTACAATGATAGTTGATCTTTCCACTACTAAGGCTGAGTATGTTACTATAATTGAAGTTAGCAAACAGATGAAATGGTTGTAGTTCTTTTTTGGAAAAATTGGTTCACGAGTACGGAAAGATTGTGTTGTATTGTGACATTCGGGGCATTATTCACTTAGCAAATAATCATCTTTATCATGTAAGAAACACAGCATATACAGGTCCATTATCTAATCATCGTATCGACTTTGAAGGATGGAATCTTAACACTTGAGAAGATTCGGGGGAGTCAGAATCCGACAATCATGTCAATGAAGACTATTCCGATCGAGAAACTAAAGTTTTGTGCAACTTCAGTTGGACTTCTCTTTTGAAGAATGAGGAGTTATTTTTAATGGTGAATTACTCTCCAAGTGGGAGATTGTTAAGTTTTGGAACCTTATTATTATTGATCTTAATTACTGGCACTTAGCGGAGTAGATTGACTCCCTGAACAAAATTTCATTAAGGTCTGTTTGTATTCTTGTAAAAAATTATAAAAGAATTGGAGTCCTTTAAAAATATTATCATAAAAAAAGAGATAGAACGGTCAGAGAAAATAGGTGTGCAATTTTCTCTTATAAATCTTTTTTCATCATAGTGAATTAGTGTAATGACCGGAGGAGATTTAGTCTCGTATTGAGGCGAATCTCTATAAATCTTGCGTGTTCTCAAGAGTTTATTTTTCTTTTTTTCGAATTGATTTCTCTCAGTAGAATAAAATTAAGGTTTATAATTCTCAATATTCGAAATCACTGCTTATATACGTGGTAGTGGCCATTTGAACATTCTTTAGTGTTAATAAGAGGGGGAAGGGTCAAGGATTTACACAGTGTAAGATATCACATTATTCAAGGAACCCTAGATACGTTGGAGTAAAGGAAGCTGAAACCCAATTCCTATAGTGATGAATATGAGCATAATTGGAATTGCTAGAGATTTATGCATTTGTGTATTGATAAAATTATTCACTATTTCTTGAAACTAAGTCTTTCCCTTGGATGAACCATAAGGCCAAGAGAGAAAGTCCCAAGGGCGCCATTACTTAGGAGCCCAATATTGAAATTTTACGGAATAACCCAGCCTTTATTTTTTATATATGTTTAAAGTTAAATAAGTAAATCGTCACATCAAGTTCATCTAAGGACTTCAGAATATATACAGGCTACACCAAATTTGGTATTGATGCTTTTCACTCTTCAACACTAATATGAATTTCAATACGTCAAGGCTTTCTTCTGTGGCTTCTTGCACTCCAACCTTCTTAAACTTCCTTAACATGCTTTCTAATCGTTTTTAGCTTTACTTGGTAGTTATTTATCTTACACTTATTCTCATCAGGACCAAGTAATGGAACTTACGTAACTTGCGTCTTTCAGAAGTCTGTGCAAGCCCACAATGACAGATTTTCATTCCGGGTATTATGAAATTTTCCATCTGCCTTGGTGAACATAAACGCATACATTTCCGTAAATTCCAGTACACAAACAAGTTTTTTGTGTCCATGAATTAGATAATTATCAATCCCATATTCATATTTATTTCCTCTTCCATCATTCTCTTTTAGGGAACATCACGAAAGTTTGGTAATAGTTTTTAAATATTGAGTAACAATTTTAGTGTTGTTCACTTATTTTTGAAAGCTTGTATGCAAAAGATGTCGACATTAGAGGTATTAAGATAAACAATAATAATCAATAACTTACATTCTATTTTAAAAGGAAAGCATGTATGCAAAAGATGTCGGGCAAGGCGTTATATGTATTAAGATAAACTACAATAATTGTTATTGCAATGTCTTTAGACATTCCTCGATCTAGTTTCTCCTTATTTCAGTGCTCCATTTTTTTACCTCAAAGCAAGAGAAAACAATTTCATGTCTCAAGACATTTTCAGTAAAGAAAACAAAAAATCAAATCATTCCTGAAACCCTACGTACTATGTTTTGAGAAATTATGAAATTTTGAGTTCCTCGAAAGATTTATTGTTAACTATATATAATATGGTATCCTAAAATGTACATCTAAAATTATGGGTACATAATTTCTAAAGTAATTTAAGTTTATAGTATCCACAGATGTCAGTGTCTATACTGTATCGTTTTTCTTCATATCTCGATATCCTATTTTTTAAGAAAAAATTATCTGCCTCCTAAATATGTACCCTTATTGAACACCCACTCTTGAGTCCAAGCAACATATCCTTATTGCATATATCAAAGAAGCTCCTCTATTGAGATTTCTTAGCAGCCAATAAATAGATGACAATGAGTTCAAAGTTGGAAAACACAATGCATAAGCTAGGGTGGCGTCCATAAACAACTCAGTGAAAAGTATTTATTAATTTTCACGATAAGATTCATGAGAAATGCTGCAGAGATCTCTGGTACATTTATTTCATGTATTTGAAGTGGAGAAATTCGTCAGCTAAGCTCAGCTTCGGCTTCTGAACCTTCGCACGCCTTCATGCTCTCCCTGCAATTTAGTGTGTCCTCAGACCTCCTCTATGATGATGAACCCTTATGTTCAATTCCCTTCTATTTTTGTACTTGGAATCCTTATTCTTACTTTCAGATGAAGCCACTGGCCTTTGTGGTGGCCTTGCAGTTGGGGTTACATGCTCGTGAGGACATTTTAACCACGGAGAAGCCGAGAAGGAAAATTCAATAGTTCAATAGGCAATTTTTGTAGGTCCATAATGGAAACTTATTATAACTTACCTTAAATGCGTAGAATTTGAATCTACTAGTTACAAGCACACAGGTTGCACGTGATGAATTTAGAAAGAATGTTGTCTCATTCTTTTCAACCTTATTTCTTTGTATTGCACAATCATAATTACATTACTCTTTTATCTATTTAACAAGTGCTAATTCTTCGTCTAAAGACTTTATATTATCATTTTATTTATTCATTTATAGTAAGTTCTTATTCACGCATTAATAAATACTATTTTTGTCCCGTGAGTAGCAGGTGTTGCACTAGAATTTCTGTTTGTAATAATGGTAGTGGAGTCAAATTGCAAATGGTAGATATGTGTATGAAGTTTAGTTGTTAATAATTGAGTCGAAGTTATATTAAAGCCTATTTTCATCTGAGGACCAGCACCACTATTTCCATCTTATGTATTAATGTCTTTACCTTTCGCATAAGCACAATTTTTTGTGTGAGAATAACCTGGTAAATTATGCATTTGCCCTCCTATTGGGGTGGTTTCCGAGTATATTAACGCCGAAAAATTTGCATGTGCCACTGTCAATGGCTTGTACTTCTTGTGGAGCTTCACTGAATATTTCTTTTGAGACCTAGAATTAATGGGATTGACATTAAGGACGGAAAGACTTCCTTTCACTTATTAGTATAGTTGGTGGCACAGCAAGAAAATGTTCTGGAACGGGAAATAGCAATAACTAAAGTAGTATAAACACCACTAGGGATCAATATGGTCCTTTCATAATGATTATGATTATGAAGTTTATGTTGATTTTCAAACCTGACAGTAGTACTTCTCTTCCAAATGTGAAACGGGCGGCCGTGCTGATGTTTGCAGACTGTGAGCATCAACAGTTCCAAATTCTTGAGCTTGAAAGACCCGTCTATGATGTACATCCTCGACTGGTTTTTTGTTAGGCCTTTGAAGGAGATCAACGATGAGTTTGATCATTTAGGCATATAGTTAAGTGAAATAGAACAAGTGCCAGCTTGTTTTGGTAATTAGAAATTACTTTTAATCGAGAATACAACAAGTTGCAACTTATTTTCAAGAATAAAGGCTTAGCAAGGATAATAATGTATATTAAACAAGCTTTCTGTAGAAATCGCATGGAAGACAGCAGTCAGGACTCCATGTCGGATGCTTAAATCCATACAGAGACGCTGAAGCTAGTCGAGCATACAAAACAACCTCCAACAGTCTAATAAAAACTACTCTAACATAAGCTAGGTTAAAGATAAACCATGCTCTTGGATTCCTTGTGCAAAAAGTATCAATCCATTCTCCAAATTTGATCATCATAAGGATTATTGAATCTGCTCTGCCTGCATTTTCAAGAAAATCCAGTAAGGTCATGATTAATGGAACCTGGAATTCTTGTGAGTTATAAAGACAGAAAATATAAATACTCTTTCTGATTTTGAAGTGTTCATTGAAGGGGGGAAGGCTCATTGCAATTACTTTCACAAAATCTCAAATATAACAGTGCTATAAAACCGGAGCATGAAAGATTAACCATAATTCAGAAGATATTTTTTACATTGATCAAATTCCATAGTAAGATTTTAATATGGTAATTAGATTTCCTAGATGATCCTTTTTGTTTTATCAAACATTAAATCCATTTTGATCCAGACAAAGTTGTAAACCGAAGTCTCTAATATAACTTCTATGATTCCAATCAAATTGAAGTTCAAATGTCTCATACTTCTAGGGTTTCTTTCTGCCCCTTCCTATCTTGAACATTAAGCCCTTCAATGTAGGTTGAAGATAATTCTATAACTACATATTTATGAATATAGCGCAATTCTGAAGGACAAAAAAATAAGAAAAAAAAATAATAATCATGATGCACATGAAATAACATCAGACAACCGACACTGGTTGTTTGACCTCAAATGTACGACATTGTGCAACAATTTTATGATTATGACATACTAAATCCCAACTCATGGACCAGGAGAAAAAATGGAGGTGGGAGCAAGTGCGGGACAAGAGAGAATTGAAATAATAAAATTCATAATAATATTATGTTAAATTTGCCTTCGAAAAAAGATGAGCAAGTTGTTGTAAAGCAAGTGGGCAATTTTCTTGAATTCAAAGCAGTGATTTGGGTCTAAATCCAACATATTCACGGATTTCTAAGTATTAGTTATTCTTTTTTATTTTTTTCTGCAACCTAATAGCAAATTAGTAAATAAACAGGTTATATAAGTGCAACCCAAATGACAAGACTCAAAACCCCTTTAATCATTTCCTTAACCTTTTCTTCTCTCCATTAGGTATGGTTTCTCCATACTGCAAAGCAACAAAAATTTGTATTGTCATGCAACCTAAGTTGGAACAGTATGACTGAACTGCTGATCCTAAGTTGCGATTTTTACAACCAGGATTGGATATTAGATCAAGCATTCTTCTGATGAGTGAAAATGGAAAATATATCAATACATGGATATTGGTGCAAACAATCTAAGTTCTTTCCTGCAAACTCGAGCTGCACTTCTAATTGATAGACGAAGAGTTGATCAGAGTTTCATGATCATGCATGCTTGTGTGTTAAATTGGTCATAAAAACAGACAAACCAACTTACAGATGTTGTGCCATCAGGATTTTTGACAGCCCTCCAGCAAATTATATTTTGGAAAGGGATAAGTCTTCTCCATTCGGACTCGTCTGTCACAAAAAAGTCATATTTTTAACATGTTAATAGTTTTCCTACGTCGTTAATTTCATGAATTGTGTCATTTCTATTAACTTAATTATTGGAAATAGAAGGAGCAAAGGAAGTTGAAATCCAAATTCTTACCAATATTTAAATGTATATTCAAATAACGTGTAGATGTAGAAAAAGGAGTACAAATTGATGTATTGCAAAACATGAGTACAGATTATATACACATTATTGAAAGAAATATCATGAGGATCCTTCATCAAACCATAATTCAGAATCCCAATAATATTTGTAATGTCTAGAGCTTAACTCCTATCAGGTGCTATGCTAAGCAGAAGTAAAAGGAACATCTATCTAGCTCAGGACATCTCATTAAAATTCTGAAAGAGAGGCAAAGCACAGAAGATGAATCGCAAAGTCCCCGAAAGAGTCTATTTTTGACATTGAAGGTTCCACCGGCATATAACCAAAACCAGGCCTATAATTTTCTTGGGAGATCCTTTTCGTGCAGCGAGTCATTTGTGATGTTAGAAACGACTTATATTTCACAATTAGCATCTTCACTGTGATTTCCTTTATCAACGTTTGCAATGGAACTTGTGGCAGGATCATGCAGGAGGAAGCAAAGAGAAACAGCCTTTTTCAATAAATTTTTTTCATCCAAGCTTGTCGCACATTGAGTGTCACTCAATAAATTTTGTTTAATATTTTCCATTACATCCAATAATTCTGATGTTGTGTCTGACGGTACACATCCAGAGTTTACTTGTTCTGAAATTCAGTTTCCAATGTGGTTATCAAGATCACTCTTCAACGTAGAAGGATTGAGACCTGGCACCTTCCAGTTTTTCCTGGCTTTTTTTCTCTGAATAACCATGCCCTTCAGTAGTTCCAGTCCATTCAACTGCACATGCATCCATTACTGATAACATTAGACAATATGATTAGTGAAATTCTGGTTGAAAAATATGAATTGAAAACTAAATAGTTTTGCAAGATCAACATTCAGCAATGCATCTTCAGGGGAGACAAGATGATAAATAACTTGGTACTCACAATGTGAGCTTAGGTTTTTGTTAAGTTTGTGGTAAATACTTGAAAAATCAGCTTCACTGAAGATGTTATATTCACAATAGAGAAGAGAAGTATTGTATCTGAGATGGAGGACAAGGCTTCTTAGACACATGTTGAGAAGTCACACCAATAAGAATCTGTAGAAAGTGTAAAAGTAAAATATAATACTAGAAAAGGTATAGCATGAGACGCACAGCGTTATTTGCTTTCTTTCTTTAATGAGAACAAGAAAAGGGAAGAACCACAATAAACTGATAGAGATTCTCAGACACGACAAGCATAAACCAAAGGTACAAAATGAGAAGAAAAATGATCCTAAAAAACACATTTAGAAAATAGTGCAATTAATTATAACAAAACACCTTATTCTCAGTCCATAATATAAGATTGCAAGAGAAAACTTACGTGAAGTGGATCACGTGTTCTTTTTTAATCATGTTTCCAAGCATCATAAACATAGAAGCCATAAGAAATGCAGCAAACACTAGCATTAAATCTACTTCCATTTCTCTCTCTTTGGATATGTATACACAATACGTACACCACTGCCACCTTATACACACATCATATTAGTGGTTCTCTTTACCGTCTGTATCAGCTATTAATTAACAAATTTATGCTGACTAAACCCAGGAGTGTAGAAAATACGAGAGGCTTAAATTTAAAAAGGTGATAATCAATGACAGCTTTCGAAGTACATGCAATACGCACGTAGAAAGAAAATCTCATTCTAATGTGCTGCCATGTTAAAAAATTTGTGTGCCACTACAATGAAGAGACAATTAAAAGAAAAGATATTTAAAATAACACTTGTAAACTTCAGCGAATATGAATTAAGCGAAATTATAATTGGGTGTACGTCTCACCACACCATAATCTTTATCGTTGTTATTTTTAGGTTAACTCAACCAGCATTTAGCCTAGCAAACTTCAATAATTTGCAGTCATGTGTTACCAACCCAGAGGGAGTAGTTATTATTTAGAGTGCAGATAAGGAAGTTAAGAAAGTTCATAGTTTTTTACCCACATAAGTTGAAAACGAAAGTGAAAAACAATCTTGCACCGAACTTGAGTTCTCCCTTTCAATGAATTTTCCGAGTCAAACCCTAGTTCCTCGCTTTTTATATCTTCTCTCAATTTTAATCTCCAAAAATGTCCTTTTCTAATTCAAATGAAGTCTAGATATACAGCCTTTTAGATCTTTAAAAATGTTCAAAAATTGACTAAAACCCTTAAAAGTCAGTTCAAAACTGAAAAGGTAAAAACCATGTTTAAAATGTGTATTGGTGCCAATTTTCTAAAAGCGGCACTCACACGCCACCTAGCACGGGTCCATGATGTAATCTGCGAAATTTGCAGCATTGGTCCCTGAAACGAATTTTTTTCTATTTATCCCGATTTTCTTGTTTCATTTACTTGACCCTTTTTTCGACCTTCTTGACTTGATTTCTTGTTCAAATTTGTAATTTACCTAAAACAAACCAAATAAATGCCACAACAATAGATATCACATTTTAAGCCTGTAATTATGAATATTCAATGCCCAAAATAAATGTATAATATACACTTATCACCAGACTCATATGCATTGATACCAATGCATTTGGCATCAACACATTGTCGCCTATATGACCCTAAAACCCTAGCTTTGACTAGGTAAATTTCCTTTCTTTCCCCTACATATACCTCTTCTACTTGTGTCATTGGGGATGAACTCACTACGCAAATTAAGCAAGGGCTGCCACTTTTTGAGATTGTGCTAATTCCAGTTTTGAACTGTCGCATGAAAGAAGGTTGTATCGTATTGAATAAAAATGGCAACTTTTAAGCGCGATATGTCTTTGCTTTTCATATTCAAGATGTTGCCCATGGGATGAGACTTTGGGAGAGACTCTCTTTCTTACTCAAATTGAAATGCGGGATATCCTGTTGATCCGATAGTGAGGGTCTTTGTTTTTGCTGTTATAGAATCCTATGATAGGATTTAAACTAAACCTAAAGGTGTAATATAATAGGAGAGAGGGGGTCAAAAGAAAGTAAGGATCCGAGGCGAATATGTTCAAGAGTCAAAACCTTTGCGCTTCAATCCCGATGGTTACATTTGTTGGAATAGCCAAGCCAATATGCCTCGATCCATCTGAGAAGAATCGGAGTGAAAGAAACACTCACGGTGGAGACAATTGCCCCTTTCGTGATTGACGCACATTTCTGTGTCCAATGGTAAACATAGTGGCAATGTATTGGACCACTTCTCAATCTTTCCTTTCCATCTTTCAACAACGGTATCCTTGCCCTGGCAGGTTGGATACTCCTTCTTCTCCTTTAGGATAGGATCGTCAACATTGGTCATTCTATCACTATTGATCTCACCATTTTCTAGTAGTTATTGTTCGCAGGAACGCGCGAGGAATTATTCTTTCTATTGCTTGCCTGTGTTTTTCACTCTCAGAGGGTCTCTCTCTTCTATAAAGCAGCGCAAAGCGCATTGTTCTGAAATGAAGAAAGCTCAATTAACACACATGAACATGATGCAGGGCTTCGGCATATCATAAATAAAAGTCCTGATCATTTCATATTTTGGTTTCATCAGTCATAATTTCTCATATATTAACATCTTAGTTAACTTAAGAATATCTTATTGATGCATTATGTTATATTGATGGTTGTGATTCTATTTTATGATTTGCTAGTTCCAAATTCTTGAACTTGAAAGACCCCGTCTACGATGCATATGCTCGACTGTGTTCTTTGTTGCCTTCGAAGGAGATCAAGGATGAGTTTGATCATTTAGGCATATAGTTAAGCGAAATAGAACAAGTGCCATCATGTTTTGATAATTAGAAATTACTTATAATCGAGAATACGACAAGTTGCAACTTATTTTCAAGAATAATGGCTTACCAAGACTCCTTTAGGATAGGATCGTCGACATTGGTCATTCTATCACTATTGATCTCACCATTTTCTAGTAGTCATAGATCGCAGGAACGCGGGAGGAATTATTCTTTCTATTGCTTGCCCGTGTTTTTCACTCTCAAAGGGTCTCTCTCTTCTATAAAGCAGGACAAAGCGCATTGTTCTGAAGTGAAGAAAGCTCAATTAACACACACGAACATGATGCAGGGCTTCAGCATATCATAAATGAAAGTCCTGATCATTTCATATTTTGGTTTCGTCAGTCATAATTTCTCATATATTAACATCATAGTTAACTTAAGAATATCTTATTGATGCATTATGTTATATTGATAGTTGTGATTCTATTTTATGATTTACTAGTTCCAAATTCTTGAACTTGAAAGACCCGTTTATGATGCATATGCTCGACTGTGTTCTTTGTTGCCTTCGAAGGAGATCAAGGATGAGTTTGATCATTTAGGCATATAGTTAAGCGAAATAGAACAAGTGCCAGCATGTTTTGATAATTAGAAATTACTTATAATCGAGAATACAACAAGTTGCAACTTACAAAGTTCTTATTACCGAATGGTTCCATAATAATGCATATTAAACAAGCTTTCTGTAGAAATCGCATGGAAGACAGCAGTCAGGACTCCATGTGGGATGCTTAAATCGATACAGAGACGCTGAAGCTAGTCGAGCATACAAAACAACCTCCAACAGTCTAATAACAACTATTCTAACATAAGCTAGGTTAAAGATAAACCATGCTCTAGGATTCCTTGTGAAAAAGTATCATAAGGATTATTGAATCTGCTCTGCCTGCATTTTCAAGAAAATCCAGTAAGGTCATGATTAATGGAACCTGGAATTCTTAGTGAGTTATAAAGACAGAAAATATAAATACTCTTTCTGATTCTGAAGTGTTTATTGAAGGGGGGAAGGCTCCATTGCAATTACCTTGTTAAAATATCAGCTAGTTGTTGTGAAGCAAGTGGGCAATTTTCTGGAAGTCAAAGCAGTGACTTGGGTCTAAACACAACACATACACAGATTTATAAGTATTAGTTATTCTTTTTAATTTTTTCTGCTACGTAAATTCTTTCATGCCAAATTCTAATTGAGCCATACTCACAGAACATGGATATATGAAGAGTTGATCGGAGTTTCATGCAATATGCATATAGAAAGAAAATCTAATTCTAATGTGCTGCAATGTTAAAATATTTGTGTGCCACTGCAATGAAGAGAAAATTAAAAGAGAAGACATTAAAATAACATTTGTAAACTTCAACGAGTATGAATTAAGCGAAATTATCATTGGGTGGGTGCCTCACCATTGGTATTAGAAATAGCAACAATAAATTAGTTTAACTCAACCAACATTTAGCCTCAGATAACTTCAATAATTTGAAGTCAAGTGTTACCAACCCAGAGGGAGTAGTTATTATTCAGAGTGCAGATAAGGAAGAAAAGAAAGTATAGTTTCTTCCTAGATAAATTGAATTCGAAAGCTACAGTTTACCACAAGTACAGAAGAGGACGGGTGATGCAAAATAGTTTGATTCTATGAACACACAGGGCAGGAGTATAAGCAAATTAATAAATGAAAATGAAATCTAATTTGTTTTAAAATACTATGGCGGAAGAATTTGAAAACGGGCATCCAAAAAATCAAGTTAATATATTGGCGTACCTTATTTCCTATACCTTCCATACCAACGTATGCAGTACCATTTTTTGTTGAAATTCCAATATGGGGCATCTTATCATCTTTATCATCGAAAAAAAAAGTTTCCATTTGCAATTAGTAAATTGCCTAGCCTCTTGAGGTTGAAGAATTCTCAGGCCATTTTCTTTCAAGCGTGTAAAAGTGTGAAGCTCAGAAAAAGTGAGATGGAGTATTTTCCCAGACCTTACACGAAGAAGGTCTCATAATTTGCCGGAATTAAAGCTTATCATCACCGCTAACAAATTGTATAATCTCGTCTGTGTCGATAAAATTCAGTAAAAATAAAAGAAATTCATAGAAACGCAGCACAAAAGGAGATTCAGATTAAATGAGAGATCCCATTCTCTAGAAATTGGAGCAGCAGCCGGATTCAACCAGCTGGGTTAGAGTAGAAGGTAGCTGCTTTTCTTCAAATCATGCCACTGCTTTAAAGTCATCGATGGACTGCCTAGATCTGTCGCTGGCAACCTGGTATGTATTTGATGGCAGTGGTGTAATGGCAGCGGTGGAGAGGCATTGGGTGTGGATCTGGGAAATGAGGGTAGAAATGAATTAAATGATATGTGGCTACCACACTCCAACCCACTACACATAAATATACTTGAGCTTTAAAAAGATAAATTTAAATTTTGATTTTGATTTTTGAGATGGGAAGTTAGAAACGGATGTATTTGCTTTTTAAGTTGATAGGGAAATGCTCTTTATTTTAAATAATCAATCCTTAAAGTCATGCTTCAAAGGACTTTCCAAATTAACATTTTAAAATAGAGATGGTTTTGGCTTTTTAAATTTGAAGAGCCAAGTTAGCTCTCTAAAATTAAATGTAATCAAAATTTTCAATACTCTACATATTGATTTAATTAAATAATATATATAAGGAAAATGGAAGAAAATAATACAATAATTTGGAGGGAAGAAAATAATACAATAATTACTCTCTAAATTGTCAATTATGCTATTTAAAAACAGGAGATTCTCTTATATATTTAGTTTATCTGAACTAAAATTATATTTTTCATACGTAATAAGTTTATAAATGAATTATTTGTTATTATAAAATGAACTAAAATATTGGACTACTTTCATTCAAAACAATGTGTTGCATGTTCTAGTGGTGAGTTGTGATTCTTACTACCTAAATGCCTGAGCTCAATGATTTCTAACAAAAACCACAAGTTGACCCTATTTTTGACCGGCTCAAAGCATTTTTGTAATATGATCATGCTCAGCCCAGTCAAAGGCTCGGGTCATAGACTGATAAAGTCGAGCCAGGCATAATAACACTGCTTATGAGCTCGAATTATCATCCTACGAAAACTATCCTACTAAATTATTGAATTTAATAAATATAACTTTTATGTGACAAATAAAGAATTTCAATTGAAATATTTTAATTATTCTAATATTGTTAAAATAAATATATTAAAGGTCTTGAGTAGTTGACAATCTCAATTTAAAAAAAAAAAAAAAAATAGTTCGATGAGAAAATTTTGTAGGCCCAACATTTCACCAAAGCAATTGATTTTACCTTCAAAGCAATGAAATAAATTTAAATTTGTATCTGGTCGAATATTTCAAAATTAATTGAAACATCTCTCAAGAAGGTGTGAGGTTGGGTGATGTGTATTATATACTTGAGCTTTAAAAAGATAAATTTAAATTTTGATTTTGATTTTGATTTTTGAGATGGGAAGTTAGAAACGTGGACGGATGTAATTTCCTCAAAAAGATTCTTCAAAAATGAAATGCTCAAAGGACTTTCCAAATTAACATTTTAAAATAGAGATGGTTTTGGCTTTTTAAATTTGAAGAGCCAAGTTAGCTCTCTAAAATTAAATGTAATCAAAATTTTCAATACTGAACTAAAATTAAATGGTTTTGGCATGATCGTATTGATTTAATTAAATAATATATATAAGGAAAATGGAAGAAAATAATACAATAATTTGGAGGGAAGTTGTTGAAAAAAAATAGTTCGATGAGAAAATTTTGTAGGACCAACATTTCACCAAAGCAATTGATTTTACCTTCAAAGCAATGAAACAAATTGAAATTAATTGAAACATCTCTCAAGAAAATGAATTCCATTTAAATAAGTAACTACTAAATCTCTATGTGAATTTTAACCTATAGATGCAGTAATTCACCAAGAAATCGACTTAACAATCACAATAATCATAGAAGTTCAAAATAATCAATTTGTATAAGTTGATATAGACGAATAATTCACTCTAGAATTATTAATGTCAACAAATTAATCAATTATTGGCCAAATAATAAATTACATAAAGAGTCACAGTAAAAAGACACAATTATTAAAATTTTATAAATAAAATTCCACAATGTTTTCCATAATTAAAAATTAGTTCATCATCATTTTATGAGAAAAATACAAAATGAAAATGATAGTGCATCATCAGGTTTAGGAAGAAAAAGAGAAAAATAAAAAAAAATAAAAAGTGAAAAGCAGTCTTGCACCGAGCTTAATTTCTCCCTTTCAATGAATTTCCTTGTTTTGTAGTCTTCTCTCAATTTTAATCTCCAAAAATGTCCTTTTATAATTCAAATAAAATCTAGATATATAGCCTTTTTAGATCTTTAAAAATGTTCAAAAATTGACCAAAACCCTTAAAAATAAGTCTAAAACTAAAAAGGTGAGAACCACGTTTAAAATGCATATTGGGTCCATGATGTAATCTGCGAAATTGGCAACATCGGTCCCTGAAACGAAACATTTCCTATTTATACCGGTTTTCTTGTTCCATTTTCTTGACCCTTTTCTCAACCTTCTTGACCTCGCACCTTACTTGATTTCTTGTTCAAATTTGTAATTAACCTAAAACAAACAAAATAAATGCCAAAACAATAGAAATCGCATTTTAAACCTATATGTTAGGCAAATTGTTGTCAAACGATCTCCAGGACGATGATGTTAAGTCATTGTTTATTCAATCGGCATTGACCAATGACTGAAGTGAAATATCGACACGACAAATGTAACGACCTAAACCTACAATCTATTTGGGCCATTTGAAGTAGCCTAATTTAATTAGAACTACTCATGGTCCAACTCATTATTTTGGATGGCTTTTGGTATTTGACCCACTTATTAGTTATCTATTATTTTTGGGCCGAATCACTATTTACCCTAAGAATCTACCTACAATATATATTGGCTATTTTTGCTGCTTTGTTTTGGCTATAACGTTATTGCTGAGCCTCTCTTTTCTTTAGAGAAACGGGCTACGTCTTCTATTTGCAACGTGTCCTCCATTTGCAACGTGTCCTCGTCTTTCTTTTCACTTAGCTTGTATGGCTATTGTGTGGCTGCAATATCCTCTTACCTGAGTCCTTAGTGGGCAAGCCAAATTAGCAACCGATTTTGGGTGTAGGTTGTGGTTTTGGTCTCGTTATTTTGTGGTGTTGATCTCGGTATATATATGATATACTGAGCCCGAAATCCTTTGGTGATCCATTTTTCTTCAACATTTTTATATCAGAGCCGTGGTTTGTGTGTGCTCAGGCGATGAATCAATAAAAAATCGGACCTACCATTTTTTCTTCCATTAAACCCGAACCTGCAATTCTGTTTTCCCGCCAAACCAGTGGCCGGATGAAAAAACCAATACCACTGCAGGTTTTCTAGGCTGAGGCACTGCCGGCAGTGGTGCACGTGGTGGTGACGGTCGTCGACGGCGGCGGCGCGTGGTGATTTCGTGGAGGCGTGTGGAAGCACGTCCGAGATCCGTTTGGGAAGTTATCTTCAGACTGGATTAATGTAACGAGATTTCTAACTTTTTTGTGGTGTTAGTTTTCTGTTTCAGGTAATACTATAAAATATTTTGCCCATGCGCATTTGTGATTCAGCTTTGCATTCGATTGATTGCTACGGTTGCTGGAAACTTTAGTGCGAATAGTGGTGGCCCTAAAGTGGTAAATTTGCATCTCTCGTTATTTACAGACTCAGATATGTCTGCTCCGGTAAATTGGCTTATTTCGTTTAATTCCTAGCACTAGCACGTCATTATGTGTGGTGACAATAAGATTGAGATTACCGTATGGGGTAACCATTGCTTGTATTATAAATTAGGAACTACTTGCCTTTTAGTTGCTACGTGACAAAATTATTTATTTGATAAACTTCAGCATATTATCTCTTTGATATATTGTGCGTGAAACTGTTTGGTTGACAAATCTATTGTTGCATCGTTAAGTTACTAGAATATCTAGACATTCACTCCCTTGATCTAAGATCGAGAATCTTACGAAATCCTGAGAATCTAAAACGGTGTATATTGTTTGTGATTATAGGTCTACTTTGTGTGGCTTAATTGTGATTTTGTATTTTTTATTGATTATTAAAAATGACAACTCGGAATTTTGATTTGAGAACTTTTAATGGAAAGGTGATTTTTCAATCGGCAACAAAAAATTAGAGGTATTTTGGTTCAACAAAAGGTTTCAAAAGTCATTGATGGTAATTTTCCTATTGATTTTTCAAAAGAACAAAAAGAAGAAGCGAATGAGTTAAAATACTTTGGAAAAAGTTGGAAGACTTGAATTTGCTCAAATCTACTTTAAACAAGGTTTACTTACTTGAGCGTTTTTCAACTTTAAAATGGATTATTCAAAAGATCTTGATGACAATTTAGATGTGTTTAACAAACTTGTTCAAGATATTGTTAATTGCGAAGAGTCAGTGTTTGATACCTATAAGGTTATTATCTTGCTAAATTCCATACTTGATACCTATAAGGAAGTTAAGAATGCTAGTAAGTACGATAGAGACACTTTGATGCCTGAAATTGTCATTGACTCCCTTAGAAGTAAGGAGATGGAGATTAGAGCTGAAAAACATGATAAGAAAAGCGGTGAGATTCACANGGTTATTATCTTGCTAAATTCCATACTTGATACCTATAAGGAAGTTAAGAATGCTAGTAAGTATGATAGAGACACTTTGATGCTTGAAATTGTCATCGACTCCCTTAGAAGTAGGGAGATGGAGATTAGAGCTGAAAAACATGATAAGAAAAGCGGTGAGATTCACATGATGAGGTGTAGAACTCAATTTAGGCAAAACAGTCATGATGATTACTAGAGTAGTGACGAGTCAAGTAGTAATGGAGGTAGAAAGAAGGGCAATGGTAGGTCTAGATCCAAATCTAGGACCAATGTTAAGAAATGATGTAGCTGTGGGAACGCATGGCATATTATAAAGGATTGCTATAAAGAGAAAGGTAAGCAAAAGGGTAAAGAGAGAGATGAAGTAAATGTATTGTCTTCTATTTCTGATAGTGGTGATGGTGAGGTTTATATGATTGCAAGTTCTATTGCTTATCCTGCTCAATTGAATTTAACTGACAATTCTCGTTTGTATGAGTGGATACTTGATTCTCGTGCATTTTTTCATGTGACATCACAAAAGGACTGGTTTGAAAATTTGTATAAATCAAATGATGGGTATGTTGTGCCGTGTGACAATTCTGCTTATACTGTTGTTGGAATTGGTGATATTACCTTAAAGTTTGATACTGGTTTTATGTATACTTTAAAAGATGTTAGATACATTCTTGAATTGTCTAGAAATTTAATTTCAGTAGGAAGACTTGAGAAAGCTGACTTCACTGGTTATATTGGAAATGAAATTTTAAAATTATTTAAAGGTGCAATTGTCTCTATTAAGGGAATCAGGAAAAATGATATTTATATCACTATTGGGGAAGTGATAAGTAGGTTTAGATTCCTCTATCTCTTCTGCTAAGGCTGATCATACACATAAATGACACAATAGACTAGCACATATGGGTATTAAAGGGGTTAGACTTCTTAATGAAAAATGTGCTTTTGAAAATGATTGCGTGTCTGATTTATCTTTCTGTGATCATTGTGTGCTCGGTAAGCATTATAGAACTTTCTTCTCCATGAGTGTTCATAAAACTAAAGGCATACTTGAATATGTGTACTTGGACTTATGGGTCTCGCTAGCAATCCCACCTCGAGTGGAAATAGGTACTTCTTATCTATTATTGATGATTACACTAGAAAAGTATGGGTTTATCTTTTAAAGGATAAGTTTGATACTTTTTACAGTTTTAATAATTGGAAAAGACAAGGTGAGAACCAAACTAGTAAAAAGATTAAGTTTTTAAGAACTGATAACATCCTAGAGTTTTGTAACATTGAATTTGACAATTTTTGCCAAGAAAATGGGATAACAAGGTATAAAACGGTTTCTTACACTCCCCAGCAAAATGGGGTAATACTTGATAAAATGCATTGCATGATGTTAAGTTCTGGTATCCCAAAGTTTTTTTGGGGAGAAGCTATTATGACTGCTTGTTATCTGATTAATTTGACTCCCTTTGCTGCATTTAATGGTGATACTCCGCATGAAAAATGATTTGGTAAACTAAGTGATATTCTATACTTAGAACTTTTGGTTGTGCTGTATTTTCTCATCAGAGTGAGGGAAAGCTTGAACCTAGAGCTAGAAAATGTGTGTTTTTAGGTTACCCTGAGGGTGTCAAGGGTTACAGGTTTGGGAGAGGAGTCTAAAAGGGGTTAAGATCATTGTGAGTAGAAATGTTACATTCAATGAGAACGTAATGCCGTGCCTTAAAACTGAATTTGAACCTGTAGTGAAGAAGAACAAGGTGAAGAGAGAAATTGGTCGAAGGTGGAGTTAGAAAAACTTGGCACATTCGTCCCTGTTTCACGGAGTGAGGTGGAGACTCTGCTTCAGCAACCTAATATGGAGAATAGAGATGAAGTGGTGATAGAAGAACATCCTGAAAAGTAGAATCCTTTAGCAGATTATAATTTAGCTAGGGATAGAGAGAGAAGACAGTCTAGAGAACCTTTAACATTTGAATACGAGTCCGAGTTAGCTTTTGCCCATGCAAGCTATGAGGAATTAGCTGATAAAGAGCCAAAAACCTTTGAGGAAGCGATGAAAAGTGAACAATCTGAAGAGTGATTTAATGCAATGAAAGATGAGATGGGTTCTTTAAAAAAGAATCAAACTTAGGAGCTAGTACCTAGACCTAAGAATAAATCTACAGTTAATTGTAAGTGGGTATTTAAGGTTAAGGAGGGTACTAGTGTTGACCTATGATTCAATATAGCTACACTTGTTATGATTATAACAAACAAATCACTTATGTTTCTAACAAGTTTTGATATATTTTCTTAAGCATTCAAAGACTCAAATCGTCCTCCATTGAAGACCAAGCAATCAAATGAGTCTCGAAGAAAA
>CAIGRT010036245.1:0-20194 GCA_903798405.1 Fraxinus platypoda
AGCCATATGACTTCCGGTGGACCGGTGTAATACTTATAAGCGCAAATTGTATGTATTTAATTACCTAAATTATTCCTTCTTTCAGTTACCTAAATTTCTGAATTAATTCCGAGTAAAGCAGATGATGCCAAGGGATTGATTCTGGTGCGAAAAGACACTAGGAGGGTTACAAGAAACTACCAAAAGAAGAAAAAAAGATTCAAAAAAGATAAAATTCGCAGTGTCTTTAGGGGGGTCCTTCTGCCTTTTTTCAGTCTTTGAGAAATATGCCGGGGAAAATGGGTACTTTAAAGGGCCAATCTATGGACCCCGACCCTTTTTAACCGGGTCAGGGTCAGAATCCGTGATTTAAAGGTTTGACTTGTTGGATTCAACGGTCCTGATTTGATCAGCTCAATTAAAAGGTCTTGAAAATTTTCTTTATGACAAACAAAACGTGGGAAGAAAAGGGAAAAATAAAAATAAATAAAGTGACTGCACTGTAATAGAGGTAAAAATTTGGGGAACAAGTGCTTTTTCACTGAATAAAATTGTCATATAGGGCTATATTTTGCGTGGTGAAAGAGAGAGGATTTTAGCTAGGAGGGTGCTGTACGTAGAAGGCCACATGGGGTCTGTATGTCACAGGGGGGCCAACTGGCCCTGTACGTATGGCTATTCTATTAGCCATGTTTGGCTCTCATTTTTCTTTGGATTTTGCTAAAATGCCCAAAAGTTTGACATAAGGGTTGACACCACCTTCACATTTGTGTGTGGGTCCCGACCTGAATAAAAAAATGCCGACCTCCCATGTGTGTGTGTTTGGTCATCCTTTATGTTATTATAGCAAGATCCTTTTTCTTTTACTTAATAATAATTATTTTTATTTAATCAAATCAAACTTTAATCTCAACCACACGTTCAATTGATTCAACTTTTAAATTTGAGTGACGTCAAGTAGTTTTTTACCTGTATAAATAGCATACATTTGAAAACGTCAAACTGAGAGAAACAGTGCCATAAACGAGGTCTTGAAAAATGACATCTAATTATTATTTTTCTCATATATTCACCGAGAAAAGATATTTAGAGCAAAATATGCTAGAGGTTTTACAAAATTTACATAGATTCCTCCTTCGTCAGCTTCCTGTATCGCCGGGCCACCCAGGCATCTAAGTCACATCCTTCTATATCACTACAAAATTTACATAGGTTTCTTCTTGGTTAAAAGTTTAAATTGCTGAAAGGAGTTACATGTGTATCTTTTGAATTTTATCTTCCCTCTATACATTTAGGCAAACTTTATTTTCTAGTAAAAGATAACAGATACAAAATTTCATGAAATGAGCGACAATGATATTCAAAAACACGAAATTTATCTGTAGTGATATCATGTTAAACCTTGGCTTAAAAGCTTAAACTTAGATTGAACTACATGCATATCGTTTTAATTTTATCTCGAACACTGCGCATGTTTCTTCACGCCCCTCCTACAATCACCTATCTTCAATGATCTAATTTCAATTTTTTAATTGAGTAAGAACACTTCTTTACCGTGGTTCAACATATAAACCTGACTGTTTAGTATTTGAGAATTTTTTTTATTCAAACAGTTCGTATCATTCATATATAGCCCTCATTTGGTACTAATTAAAATCTGATTTTAATTTTAAGTCAAAGTCAGAAATTAATTTTAACAACACATTTTATGGGACCCACAACTTTTCAACCACATATTTCATCAACTTTTATCAAAATCTACTAAAAATCTAATTTTAATCTATAACAAATAAGGGCATAATATGTTAATTCTTCAAGAATTGTTTATGAATTTAAAGAACCCTAAAGTTAAGGGCCTATTTGGTTTTGTTTCCTGCTTCGATTTTGAGTTTTGAGTTTATTTTGAGACTTGTTTTAGATTTCTGAAAATATATTTAGTTTTTCACTCTAAAAATTTATTTTTCAAAACAAAAACTGGAGAACATGTTTGGTTGTAATTTTGAGAAGTTATTATATATATATATATTGTAGATTTTTTATTTAAATAATCAATAAGAGTTTGACAATTTTTATTTCTTACTTTTTACAATTTTTATTTTTTAAAATTATTTTTTTAGAATTTTTATTTTTTACATTTTATTTTTGAATTTTAGAGTTATCTTTAAAAAAAAAATTAGAATTTTATTTTTCATTAGTTTTATATTTTTATTTTTTAGAATTTTATTTTAATAAAATTTTATTAAACGTTTATTTCCCATGTATTGAATGTTTCAAAATTTTCACTGAAAACGTCAAAATATTTTTTTAGTTTTATGTTATAAGTTTAACATTTTTTTCGAAAATACATTTTCAGAAATATCCGACCATACAAATTTTTCGTATTTTACAAAAATGAAAATAGCAAACTACACTCCCTAATTGTTCAAATTTATCCAAAATATTGGCCGAAAATTCATGAATAAGCAAACATAATTTCTGGGTAAAGATGGTGACATCGACAATGGACCCTATCATACATTTCACGTCACTGCATAATTTTCATATACCAGATTTAGTTCTATTTCCCCGTAAATTACAAAATTGTAGTCACCCTTGGCTGCTAATGTGATATCAAAATCATTGTTTAGATTTAAATTTTTTGAGCTACTGCTTGTTTCAAATTCCAACGTAGAAAAGAGGTAACAGATTTTGTTCATAAACAGTTAACATTATTACTCCCTGCAAATTAAAATATGAAACTGTTAGAGCATGTTGGTACACTAAAACATCAATCTAATTTGATGTCAATTAGATGGCATAAAAAGCCTTAAGGAACATAGAATCTTTTTACCTATTATCGAGGATCTTGCTAGATATATTTAAGGTTGATAAAAAGAGATGTTTTTGTTCACTTTTTATTGGGTGGCTCCACTCACCATACTATTGTCGGAGAGAAGGTTAATGCACGACAGTCGGTGTAAAGTTGGATGTTGACTATATTCGAATAAAAGTTTCATATTCTCGATCGGTGGTTTGTTTTATAGTTTTAAATACTTAAAATGACCATTTTGAGTCGAAATGGTAGTGCTTGCTCTCCTTGTTTCTAATTAACGTGTAGTTGGGACGGATCTAAATATGTGACCTCATGGAGGTGCCTTTTCTAATAAGTTGCTATACCTTTCAATTGCTGGTGCATTATCAATAGATAGCTCGAGAGTTAAATACCTCATTTTCCAACAAAAGCAACACTTTTGAGCTGGGTTGTGCTTATGCAAAGATCATTTTCGTGGTCACAACGGGAATAGCATCAAGTGAAATGAAGTTCACCAACGGTGTACCATGTCGGGTAGATGAGATCAAATAGATCACAAGTACTAAAACAACATGGAACTCCTAATATCTAGTCAGTTGAAGAGAGATATACATAACAAGAGAAATGCTACACTTACACACTTGATACACAATCTCCTATACAATCTTCTCACATGTGCGTGGGCCCCACAATATGAGTCCTATTGTGGGCTTCACACACATGTGAGAGGGTTGTGTAGAAAATTGTGTACAAGTAGCAAATTTCTACATAACAATTAGTTTCCAAAATGGATCATGCTCAGTTTGTACTTAAATAAAAGTTAATAATATATGCAGGTTCGACTTTTTAACTTTGACAGTCCACCCAAAGACATGAAACATTAATAGGCACTCCTACTCGACCTCGTGTCATTTTTCCAAACATGTATATGTCAATTTAAAATGATTATCCACTTCATTAGCTAGGTCCATAGAAGAAAGCTACAACCATCATCACTTCATAAAAAAAATAAAAAAATAAAATACCCAATTCGTTATAGTTTTGATACTCTTTGCCTGAATTGGAAAGAAGATTATTGGCCCAAGGAGGAATGTGGAGTCTTGATATGGACAAAAGTTCTTTCTCCAGCCCAAACAATTGCTTATATTGGCAAATAATCCTGCTATGCTTTTCAGGCCCAAAAAACTGCACATGTCAGCAAATAGTCCAGTCCTGCTTGTCAGGCCCCAACAACTTAAGTGCACATCAAAATATTCTTTATTTTACAGAACTACCATTTAAAAATAGACTCCAAAAGAACCGGCCAATTTACCTTAAATTTGATTGTTTTGGTATCTTTTCTGGTTCCATGTTGGGCCGGTCACAAGACATTGATAATTTGATGGACCATGCTATGTGTACATAATGATGTACACATAGTCTTACACTCCCCTCACATGGAGGGAGCCCACACACAATAAAATATTCGTGGACCCCTCTCCATGTGGGGGGTGTAAATCATTATGTACACCATAAGGTGTACAAGTAGATTAATCCTAATTTGATACATGAATCTCCTACTTTTTGGAGGTGACCAAGCCAAACAGTCCCTAAACCTCGAATAAAGCGATGCAGAAGATATTGCCATAATTTCTCTTTTTTCGAACCCTAGCAGCAGCTCTTCATTGATTCCCGTTCTGTTCCGAACCACAGACTTGGAGTTATCCGAGCCTCAGGCTTGGATACCCTAAACCCCCAGACCTCTCATACCGTACTTCTAAAACACCATCTCTCCATTTTCCTTTTCCATAAGCAGAAAGCGAAAAAAAGTAATTCTCTAAAGCACTAAACTGATTGCCGATCGACGGCGAGTAAGATCGGAGATTGAAAGCAGCAATGGAGGATCACGCCGGCGAGCACGAGAAGAATCAGGAAACGGAATCAGTGATTGAGAAGATAACGGAAAAGCTTCACGGCCACGATTCGTCGTCAGATTCTGAAGATGAGAAGGGAATCAAGTCGAAGGCCGACGCCGTCAAGGCCAGGATCTACCGACTCTTCGGCCGTGAAAAGCCTGTGCACAAGGTTCTAGGTGGTGGAAAATGTAAGCACTGAAACTAAATATAATTCCGCGTAGACATGCAAACACAACGTTTTTTTTTAATTAATTATGATTCATGTTCGATTGCATAGCAATGCACATATACTACGCATTGCATTGTGATTTAGGCGGTGAAAAACGTACGGATTGGGACTATATACGATTTAATTGTAGATCTATGCAAACACAGCATTATTTCTATTTAATTAGTGTATAAGTCTGATAGCAGTAACAATGTGTACATACTATATATTGGCATTGTGCTTTTGTGCTTCGATATTGGAACTTAGAAATTATTGAATGGATATGCATTTATGTACTAATGGTTATGTATTATTGGTATTGGTGGTTATTTTGATCAAATCATGATCAGTTTCTGATGTAGGCTATTTAGCCCCTGATTGAGCCACCTTAAAAATTTAGTTCTCATTCTTCTGCTCATTTTCAATCGCACATTCTTCAATAAAATAATATTTTTCATCACATCAATAATTTTTCCTTCTTTTTCAATCGCACATTCTCCATCAATCTATTATTCCAAAATACATTTTTTCAAAATAATGTGGCTCAAACACATTCTTAGCGTAGTCCTTGCTCGATGCCCATTACTGTGTAAAAATGATTTTCGAATAGTGATTTTGTTTTTTTTTTTTAGGAGAATTTGTTGTTATAGTGAAGAAGAGTTTTGAGATTATGTGTAAAATATTTTAGTGTCAACGTGCTGTCGAAAGTGTGAATGAGAAATAAATTGTTTTCTTTTAAAGGGAATCAAACATTGGCTTAAAATGATTTGACTTGATTATAATTTGTTCCTTTTTTTATGCATAAACTAAGAAACTGCTGTATGGATAGTTAATTTAAGCAATCATACTTGGTATACATCATGGTGTACACCATTGTTTACACTTTGCCAGATGACATTATCCAATTGGACAGTTTAAAAAAAAAAAAATTTTCGTCCAATTATTTGTTGACAACAATGCAAATGTCAACAATGGTGCAAAAAATCAGTGTACAAATGGCATAATCCTAATTTAAGAGTGAAGCCTGTCATTACCAGGTAAATGACCTGGCATATGTATCTTTGTACAACTAGCTTAATTCATCTTTTTTCTTATAATTATATTTCCCTGGCAGCTGCTGACATTTTCCTGTGGAGGGACAAGAAAATTTCCGCTGGTGTGCTGGGTGTTGCAACAACAATTTGGGTGCTTTTTGAGTTACTTGAATACCACTTACTCACACTAGTATCCCATGCTCTAATTCTTGCTCTGGGCATCCTTTTCCTGTGGTCAAATGTTTCCACCTTCATCAAGAAGTATGCTTTTTTATGAACCTAACAATTCTTTTTTGATTGTAAGTTTTTTATTTGGAATCTGATCTTGCTGTTGAACGTATTAGGGCTCCACCTAAAATCCCAGAAGTCATCATTCCTGAGGATATTGTCCTGGGTGTAGCTTCTGCCCTTAGGATTGAACTCAACAGAGCTCTTGCAATCCTCCGAGATATTGCACGTGGCAGAGATCTGAAGAAATTCCTCGCTGTATGTAAATCTTCCCATTCATAGACGAACAAGTTTGGTGGATTACTAATCTATTGATAAAAGACTTTTTAAGTTTAAAATTTGCTATTGTCGTGACTCATTCTGGGATCTCATATGAGAATATCGCATGTCAGGTGGTTGCCGGTCTTTGGGTATTTTCAGTTTTGGGGAGTTGCTGCAACTTCCTGACCTTGTTCTACATATGTAAGTAGCTTTTTAACTTTATGTTTACCCCATAAAAGCTCATGTAACTTGTTCTGGCATAATGAGCAGAGTCATTGGCTTGTTCTGGTGTCGAAAAACAGGTTTCGTCTTGCTTCACACAGTGCCTGTACTTTACGAGAAATATGAGGATAAGGTTGATGCTTTTGCTGAGAAGGCCGAGGCAGAATTCAAGAAGCAATACGCCGTGTTCTATGTCAAGGTTCTTAGTAAAATTCCCAAAGGTCCCCAGAAAGACAATAAGATGGCATAGAGACACCGAGGTGGGATTACTAGGTTTACATTGACACATGGGTAGCTCTACTCTTTTTTCTTTTGCAGCTTTGTATTTTTTACTTATGTCGACTAATTTGCTTTGACAACTTTTGGGTTCATAATTTATTAAAAAGAATATGATAATTCATGAGGTAGTTTCAATTTTATGTTGACCCAATTTTCTATACTGCTGATGAATTAGTAACTATCTCCGTTGTGAATTACTTCACAAAAAAAAAAAAAAATTCTTTAGGGGTTGCCTAGCATAAAAAAAAAAGTAGAGTTATAAACTGAAAACATGTTCGGCTAAGCCCAAAAGGATTGAGTACTAGCAAACAATTATTAAAATAAATAATTTGTAGCTTGAAATAGATAACTTTTTCTACTCGAAAAAATACATTCAAATGTATTTGAAAATAAAAAATTATCTTATATTTTCTTCGTGAACTCTTGTTTGTTAGAAGAGAAATATCTTTCCAGCGAAGGACTTGGTCGTTTGCTCACCTTGGCATCAACTATAATAACAGTTCCGTTTTGTAGACATGATACTGGGCAAAATCAGTGCTAGGTGTCAAGTGATAAATCCCATATAACTTATAGATAGAATATATAATAAAACATATAAGAATTTGACCTGCTAATGATAAGGTTGACTTAAAAGAACTCCAAATTTCTTAGATATTTAATGCTATTAAAATCGGATCGGACATGACAGTTCAATAAGTGCGACCTGGGCAGATATTTGGTCCGGTTGTTTCTTAAAAGTCGTGGCTATAAAAATCGGTGGAAAACCTGAAAAACCGGATGGTTAATTAAAAACCGGTGACCGTAGCCAGTTCCAATGAGTTTTCCAATCGGTTTTGACAAAAAAAAAAAAAGAAAAAAGTACGGAAGAATATGCCATTGTTTGTTTATCTAGCCTCTCATTTGCCCAATGGTCAATGATAAAAAAAAATCCAAAAGAAAAAGCAGAGGTGATGACAAAAAAAAAAAATGAAAAAAGAAGAAGCTACAATGTAAAGAGCAGAGTTGCAGTCTGCAAGATAAATCTACAAATCTAGAGCTTTCCTGCGGTGACTTCCTTCTCCACTAGGATTTGGTGGTGGGTGAATAGTTATGTAGGGAATCGTTTGGGCTTTTTTAAATTTGCTTTACATGTTGTCCATTTATTTGGGCCCATTTAATTTTTACTTTATGTTAAATGAGTATTCAAATAATTAATTATTATCATGTAATGAGTCTTAAATATTCTGTTACTTTTAAAATGTAAATCATTAAGAGCGTGTTCGATAGAGATTAAAACTGAAAGACTAGCCGTTATTGTTGACTTTTATTAGACGCGTGGGACCCAATAACGGNGTCACTTGACGGGTCCAGATGGATTTTACGGGTTTGGTTCAAGGGTTAGCGTATTTAAAGGTAGTGGAAATTACACCCACCCTTACACTTAGAGCGTGTTCGATAGAGATTAAAATTGGATTAAAATTGAAAAATTAGCCGTTATTGTTGACTTTTATTAGACGAATGAGACCCAATAACAACTATATTTTCAATTTTAATTGAATTTTAAACTTTGCCAAACATGCTCTAAGTTAAAAGAAATGAGCATGCATGAATATATGAATTATTTATTTATTATTTTAATTTTCGGTTCAACCCAATTTGACCTTTCTCCTTTCTCGGGTAGATTTTTAAAACATTGATGATATTAGAGCAATTCCATCATCTAAAAATTGAAATGAGCTATCGAATTTCCAGAATGATATTCTCAAACAGAGTCAACATCTTGGATGGACATGTTAAGAGATACAGAACATAATCGACATATAAGAACTTCACATATTCCTCTTAACAAGAAACCTCCGTCTAGCAACATGTGGAGTTTGATGTAAACTTTATACCATGTATGAAAAACATTGTCCATACAATTTATTGATAAATCAAGAGTACAGTGCCCAGGATTAAATGAAAAGGGTAATTTCGATTTACACATGTCAAGTAAATTTTTTCACATTTTCCCCTTTGCTGAAATGTGAGGCTCTTCGATTTTCAAAGACCTCAATCAGGTTCCAGAATATGTGAAATGGCACCTCATATGCTGGAGTCTATCAGCAAATCTGCCTAGGATATGCCCACAGCTTGGAGATGGACCTGTCGTTGGAGTCACTGTCACTATCTGAAGAAGAATCTGATGGCACAGACTCGTCTAAGACATACTCAACAATCTAGTAAAGGCATAAACAGAATTTTCAGTGCAACTTAATTATACTATTAGTACAGTTTGGAAACCAAAGCTTCTTCCTACAGCGTCACTCCAACTTCAGCAGAATGAAATAAAAGCAAAGAATGATGTGTACAGCTACCTGTTCTGTTGAAAGAGGCTTGACTCGATGTTCACTACTACCCATCACGGAGTGCTCATTTGAACACTTGCCGCTGCTAAGCCAAACTACAGAACAGCAATTCCTACAGTACCCTCTATAAGATTTGAATTTCTTGGAAGTAGCTGCAATCAAAGAGGATATTATTGTTACGTTGGGGGAAAATAGATTCATGACATATTTAATTGTGGATATTTTATCCCACACAAACATCAGAAGTACCAATATATGCTATCCAAATATTATATTTCAACCATAAATTGTTTTTTGACAGATTGAATTTATGAACAAAAGTATATTAGATCATTACAAGATTGATGGGAGTGTGCATAGCTTTTGAATCTTCATCATCTCTATGACATGTAACAATCAGCAGAGATGGATGCCACAAGGATCTAGGGAGGTCAACCATCCTGAGTAATTAAAAATATCAAGATGATACTTGAACATCATGGGGCTCCACCATATATAGCAACAAACTATGCAGAAATGAATCCTATCATTTATGCTTGCCAAAATTTATGCATTTGGCTTCTGCACTAGTATGAATAGATATTTTTGATAAAGTTGGTTTTCCACAACTTCTATAGACTATAGTTCACATGTCATCAATTTTTTTATAAACTGTGACTTGTTGCCTCCATTTGAAATATTTTTATTTATCATTGATCAACATTTTTGGTGATACTTCTGGTATGCCACTTTGACAAATAAATAAAAGTATCTTATAGACAGCAATCTGAAAATGTTAGCTTTATTGGCTAAAAGGTCATTGTTACCTTTGTATGCGCTTTTAAAAGTCTCTCTCCAGTCAATATTATTCCCAATAAAAACATCCTCTTCTGTATGCTTATTTTCTTTATTCTTGATGATTGCACGACTGCTACGAGCATTATGAATTGAGAAATTTTCAGAATTCCCAAAGAAAATAACATGTAACAACTGCCACAAATGGTTGTCACTTGTTGCTGCATTCCATGACCTGTAAACATTTATGTGCACTGTTAAGAAAATGCTGATCCAGCTTTGCAATGTTTAGGTGGGTGACATGCTCATGATTTGAATGAGACACAGAAGTCACAACAGAACAACTTGCTTGCCCTGTGAATTCAAGTCATAAGCAAAAAGAACACACAGAAGAGTAAAGTACCGGCAGACTGCTGCAGCAGAAACCAAAGACTGAAAATTTAAGAAACTAAAGATATGTACAAGAACATCCTGTGGAAGTGAAGTTAAACCTGAAACACAACAATTGAACTAGTAAATCAGTTGCCAGAATATCAAACCAATTTGAATTTATGTCTTAAGAACACAAAATACCAAAAAATGGCCCACTCTAGTACAACATCATAAAAAAATTTGCATATTGTATTTTGTAATAAGATAGGCTTAGTCTTTTCAATAAGCCAAAACAACAAAAGATGTTCTTCTGAGTTTTACTCCATTACTCTTTGGACGAAAGAGAAAGTACTTTGAGTCAAAATAAGTGGGATGTCTTTTTCAAATTTGAAATATTTCATTCAAAATTTTCATTTCACTCCAAATTCATTTTCTTAATACAGCCAAGCATATGCACTCCACATGCACACATTTTTTTGGGCCGATTAATTAATATTTAATTGTTTAAGCATTTAATGAAATTCTTCTAATGGTGGATAACTAAATTTTCTACATTATTTGGATGCATCGGGATGTAATTTTTCTTGACGATGGATTATTCGAAGGCTACTATAAAACTCAGATTATGATAGATCAATTATCTAATTCTAACAACTAATACAAACAGTCCAAAATAGCTTATTCCAAGAATTACTTTTCTAGTCAATTCGGTTAATTGTATCTTCAAATGCAACAAACACCACCTGAATCCCAAAGCTATAAAATTTAGACAGGAAAATAAGCAATATCACATTACATATCACTAAGCTTTTATATTTCCTCCTCCACACTACATTATGATTAAAGTTTATTAACATCATTTTTCGTGAAGACACATTAATTTATACCCACCATTTTTTTTTTTTTTTTTGAAGTAAAGGGAAATACCCTCTCCGTCCTGGTGCGATTTGGGCCTCCTTTTGTATGCCACAACAGCATGCTTGTATTCTGTGACTGCCAAACCTCTTTTTTGCTTAGGTAAAACAGCCTCTGCGCTCTGCAGAAGAAAATTAGCTGCTGAAGCGACAGCCTGTGTTTGCATTCTAAATTCACACCATCCATCAAACCCTAATTCAGATTTGTGTACAATTATAGAAATATAAGAATAAATAAATAAATAATGCTTACTCGGGGAGGAGGCGGAACGCGAAGAGGGTGTCTTGGAAAATTAGGGATTGGAGTGTTTTGGGAATTTTGGAATATGCGTTTCGGAGAATTAAGCCTAGTTCTTTACATGCTAGTTGATATTGATGAGATTTAGAGAGGGCTTCTTTTAGGTTTAGATTTTGGTACCTTTCTATTGGATTTGAGTCTCCCATTTGAGAGAGAGAATTTGAAGGGATTTGCTTCGAAGAAGCGAGTTTGTTATTTCTGGTTAGGGGTGTGCATTTTATACGTTCGGTCCTTTCACTCGATTGGACCCGACCCGACCCGACTCAAAAACACTTGAAATTGTTGTACAAGCCTCGTTCCACTTCGCAATATAAAAGTGCTAATTATTTTGAAAGTACATTAATTTATATAATCTATTGACCATTGATAACGTAAATTCACCAATAAATTTATATGACACTTTATCAGTACTTAAAGTAAGATGATCACCGATATTTAGATCATTTCTATATGTACATATATATATTGAGATAGATCAATACTATAGTAGTATTTCCTCATAGTCTAATTCCCTCTATACAAATGTCTCCCTCTCCAAAGATAAAGATACATCTAAATAACTCTTTTTTTTAGAGATTCTTGAAAATAAATCTTGTGAATAAATGATTTTTTGAAAAACATGTAATTAAAAAGTAAAGATACTGAAATTATTTTATGAGAAGAACATGTGATTTGAAAGTGAGTTTGTGAAAAACGAGTTTTGTTATAAAAAAAGCTTCCAGTGTGAGGGAATGTCACAACCTACCATTACCATATTTATCAATATTCTTATAAATAGTTGTGTTAAAAAAATGGAGAATATGTTCATTCCACCTGAACACAAACTATTTTACTACCATTAACATTCTTTAACTTAATTGTCTTAGTCGAGACACCTATCCGGCATTAATTGGAATTATATTGAGACCAAATTTTAATGGAAAGAAATTTGAACCCTGCTATGAGTACAAGAATTTTTCACAGAAAACATACAAAAATTTGAAATGAAGGGAAATGATTGAAAGATTGGAGGAGGGAAAATACACACATCGACAAGATTGAAGCATTTCAAATTACTGTCAAAAATTCATGTACTCAAGGAATTTTTCAAGAAATTTACACTATGTCCGTAGGTCGAATTATATATATANAAAATACACACACGGACAAGATTGAAGCATTTCAAATTACTGTCAAAAATTCATGTACTCAAGGAATTTTTCAAGAAATTTACACTATGTCCGTAGGTCGAATTATATATATATATAATATCTTGCCAACTGATGCAAGTTATGGAGGGGATGGAGAGGAGTCTTCCTTGGGAAGACCAAAAACCAATGGCATCTGGTAATACTATCCCGAAATGGTGGGTTTCTTGTCCGAGCTGTGCGATAGATTTTTCGAAAAATGGTGTTGATGACAGTCTCTACAGGAAGTAAGACAACTTATGTTTCTTTCTTGAACCTCCTTCTCCATATAGATTATTCCATTGCTCTAATTCGCTCATTACGGACCCCTCAGAAGCGAAACCTGCAGAACCAAGAGATATTCTTAAGAATTTTGGGATGTAAATTTCTGGTGCGTGTATAATAGGGACACTGTTCTCTCCGGATCTTGATTGAATTTCAAAATTATTATTCGATTCTCAGGTTAGGTAATTAGCCATTGTATGCTTTAAACCTTCACGGTTGGCAGACCTTTCCCAAGTAAATTATTGTGAACACGAAGTCATCCACATCATTGTGATAGTTAATTAGTCATGGCATGATAGGTAAAGTAAACTCGACAACATTAAGGAAGAAAGAGAAGCTAAAATAACGTCCAACACTTTCACAAGACAAGCTCTTAACAAAGCCTACAAGCCAAAGGTGATGCTTTGGAAGAGAAATCGTTCACAGGCAGATAGTAAACCAGTAATGGTGAATATACCGGGCCCAAAAAGTAACCAAATCACATTACCTGATTCTTTGCCTGCATCATGTCTTCCATGTTTAAGGGCCTAAGAGTAATTACCCTTTTGATGCAAATCGGGAGAAGAATCCGCCCGTAAGTCCGTGAACAATAATTCTGTAAACGATGGGGCTGCTATGCTATGATATGCAGAGGATTTTTAGGAAGCTTACGTATGGGTTGCAATTCTGTTTTCCTTTCTGTTTATTGCTACAAATTCGAATTTGTCGAATGGCCAAAAAAACTGCCTTTATTATTTTCATCCTTCCTTAAATATCAATCCAAAATTACAATCTCCAATTCCAACTAGGAAAGCAATAAACTAGGAATAAGTAAACTAGGAAAGCAATAAACAAAAAGGAAAAGTCTTAACGTTGGGTAACGTAAGCTCCAATATTGCAGAGAGATTCTGTGCTTGCTTAGCTCTTGGTTTCGACGTGAGGTTGATCCGGGAAGCTTTGCACCACCTTTCCTCTTTAGTTTCTTCTTTTGAGGCAGAATCATCTTGGGAGCTCTGCCCTTCCTCATCTTTCTGCTTCTTTTCCTATAAAGACGAATTAGCTAGAAAACAGATATCCAGACATCCCACGACAAATAAATTTTTCTCTCTTGTTGAATGTAAGAATTTACCATATCCTTCTGTCTTTCTTGTTGTATCAGCTCTCTAACTGGTCGATAAGCCGTTGTTACCCACAAATTCTGCCATCCAATATTCAATGCCAGATAGACTCAAGAATCTCATATGTAAAAACACAAACCTTCAGATTGCTTCCGCTATTTCCTTCAGTCATGGTTGCAAGCTCCTTGAAATCTAGGTCTTCGACTTTTTCTTTACACAGAAGGGTTCTTAAGATCATTTCTCTGCTCCCTGCAGTAGGTAGACCAACCATGACTCTGTTCGCCAGTAAAAACTCGGTAAACAAGTATAATGCATGAGCATGAAAAAGTTTTGCTCAGTTCTTTCAGCATGTTTGCTTCGAAAAATTTTAGTCAAATTCCACAGTGACGTGCAATCTGAAGATACTGATGGTGAAACTCCAGGAAATTCAGGATGTGACATAGCCAAGGACTACATTTTCTGACTGGAGTCGAGAACATAATTTAATTAGGAAGACACAAGTATGAATATACCTGCGTTCAAACCGCCTAATGATTGCTTCGTCAAGGTCAAAAGGCCTATTGATTGCCGCAAGAACAAGAATGCGCTCCCCAGGTTTCGTCAACAGCCCATCCCAATGTGTCATGAACTCGTTCTTAATTTTCCGCATCGCCTCATGCTCTCCTGCGCTTGTCCGCTGTCCAAGCATGCTATCAACCTCATCCACAAAAATGATAGTAGGAGCAACCTTTGCTGCAAGGGTGAAAAGAGCTCGGGCATTCTTTTCATCTTCCCTGAACCATTTTGAAGTAATCTTTGACAACGAGACATTTATAAAGCTTGCTCCAGCCTCATTGGCAAGTGGCAACGGCCTTCGCTAGCATTGTTTTTCCGGTGCCTGGAGGACCAAAGAGTAGTATGCCTTTGCATGGCTTCAGAAGCCCGCCATTGAAGAGGTCTGGTCTTCTAAGAGGAAGCATGACCAGCTCCTGAAGTGATTCTTTAATCTCATCAAAGGAACCAATATCGGCAAATGTCACTCCAATCTCATTTGCAGGAATAACCTCTGGCCATATGCGCTTTTCAAATTCATTATCAGGAGGGTCTTCTAAGAGGAAGCATGACCAGCTCCTGAAGTGATTCTTTAATCTCATCTAAGGAACCAATATCGGCAAATGTCACTCCAATCTCATTTGCAGGAATAACCTCTGGCCTTATGCGCTTTTCAAATTCATTATCAGGAGGAACTTCCTGGGGTTTAGCATGACAAAGTATGACAAACTGAAGGAATGAGGATAGACAAAGCTCTTCTCTTGCCCACGGTAGAAAGTCTTATAATGCTCACTCGGAGAGAACCCAATGTTTGGTTCTCACATTTGGAGAGAACCCATTGGGTTCTCTTGCCACATCAGCAGGTGGGCAGTCTTATTCTGCCTACCATGAGCAGGAGAACATTTCCATGAGGATAGATAGTACACGTTAAATAAAACGTGAAAAACTGCTGATTGTCCTATAGTATTTTTTATATATGAGTAAAATATTCGAAATTGGCATTTGTGTGCCATGACAAATGACGACTACAAATAAATGAAACAAACATTATTTTTGAAGAAATAGAAATTCTAGGATTTTCTTTAATATCATACAATGAAAATCGGTAAATAGATTTGAAGCAAATTCCAGTGAAAATATATTTTCTTAATTGATATATTAAGAGAACTCTAAAAGGAAAGGGGTAAGAATCGAAAAAGGAGAGAAGTTAAGAAGTTCCAAAAACAATGGACCAATAGGTTTTGATAGTTCCCATTAGATACCAGAAAAATTAGACTTACTGGGGCTTTTGATATTGATGTGTTTTCGCCATCCTTCTTTGCTGAAGGGATTGATTTTTCCACCTCGCTTTTGCTCTCAGTTATTGGCTTGTGACTTTGATTCAGGTTTCGGTCCTACATTGTTTTCCCCTTGTATATCCTAAAGAAATATGGCGAAGTATAATGAACAACTGAAAACGCTTGTCAACTTGTTGCAAAGAGGAAATGAGGTAGAAGACGAACCTTAGAAGATTCAACATTGGCCTCCAGTTTCAGGGTATCTTTTCCACCAGTTTTTCCCTCTTGAAATATACTTAATCCATGTGACAAACTGTCCCAGTATAGTGAAGACATACGTCATTTACAAGCAGGAACGAAAACAGAAACGGAATAAATCATTTGGCACCTACCTGTTGGATGATATAACGAGCTTTCCATTAAGATAGTCCGGATCTTTGTTATTCATCAAATGATATGATATAGCTGAAACCACAATTTCCTCTATGTAGTTGCTGAGAACCATTGTGTCTGCATGACAGATTGATCCTAAATCATCACACTTGAGATCATTAGCTGCAAGTACCTCAGCAATATGATTTTTGTTATCCTGAAGCTGAATCTTCTTCACATCCTCTTCCAGTTGGGCTTTCCAGCTGATGAGATGAGTCTCATCTTCTGGCGGTCTAATCTCAATGTAGTAAGGAAATAAAAGACCATGCCTCTCATCTATCTCAGCGTAATGATCATCAAAGTCCAATGTCCGGGAACCAAGAACCAAAACTGATCCTGATAATTTCTTTAACATTCTATCGAATAATTTATATAGTCTTGAGGATTGAAGGAAAAGCCTCTCAACATCCCCAATGTAGAGAATGATGCAACTGGTTTCAGAGACTCCAACCAACACCTGCAAGTGACCTCTTTGCAGTTAATATAAAATTAAAGTTCCTGTGCATAATTATCTTGTAGCAGATAAACTGAAAGACACGGAAAGACCACACAAGATGTTCAAATGTTAGAAGCACAATCACATAATGCGCACAACAAAAATAAAAATAAAAAAGGACCATAGAACAATAGCATATATGGAGTGGACTGGAGATAAGTGATCAATCCATAATGAAATTACCTTATACAGTGACTGTAATGAAATTGCCTTTTATCCCTCTTTTTTTTTCTTAGTACTAAGCAACTCGATGTTGCATTTTAGACACAATTCGTCACAACTCATGGTTTAAGTCTAAAATAGTATTTTAGTTCACGAGAAAAGACAAAATTACCTCAACCTTAAATAAAAAAAATATTACAAAAAGGAAATATAAAATAAAGAAAAAATAAAAATCAATTGTTCTTCTTCATGCACCTCGTCTCCCATTTTCATCTCCCTTCCTCGTTCTCACGACCTCCTTCTCCTTCTAGTTGTGGAGAATGGCGCATGAATCGGCTTTGCAGGAAAATGCTTGACTTTTGATAGCTCGGTATGTTAAGGGGTAGAATCACACATCGAATAGAGATGTAAACATAATTCAACTTATAAAGGATTGAATTACTCCTTCTAATAAGATTGATCTTTTAGGATGGAACCCTAAATCTTAACATGGTATCAGAGCTCATTAACGAGCCACCATCTTGCGGGAGCATGTAAATATAAACAACTTATAAATGATTGAGTTACTCCTCCTAATAAGGTTGACCTTTTAAGATGGAACCTCAAATCTTAACACGGTATACGGTGTAATTTAAATTTCTTATAACTCATTTTAGTGTTGTCATATACCTTAATTCTTGACAAGTGAAGCAATACCATATATTAACACATAAAAACACCAAAGCACGACATGAAACCTTGTTTTGATCTAAATACAAATAATTAGATGAAGACAACTCGATTACAAAAATTATGCTATTTCTTGTACCTCCTGACATATGAATTTAAAAAATCTTTTGCATTCTTACTAAGACCTTGTTTGGTTAAAAGGGGGCCTAAATTTATTAAATTTATTTAAAAAATCATTTACAGAAACCTCTCAAAATCAAATGACTTAATTGTAAGAAATTCGTAACAGTCTTCATGCACACAATAACAAAATTTCGATTTTATCATCATATCTAGGTAAACCCTCCTCTCTAATCGTCTTCTTCGACGACCCTCCTTCCCATCGCAGATTATACCCATAAGAAATTCGTTTCTGAGTAGCGCAATTTCAATATATCGACTTTATCGTTATATATACGGTAAATTATTGTCTCTAACCATCTCCTTCAACGACCATAGACATTTGTGGACAAAGTTACTTATTTTAACACTAAATTAACTTATTTACCTTTGTGTGCTACGCTGCATTATAGCCATTGTTTACAAATAAATACTAACATCGTATATTAATCTGATTTGTTAAGCAAATTTGTGAATCTTGCTGTGACTAAATGCCGGGTCATGTCTACCTTCATTTCAATGTAGTTCATTGTTAATTCATGGTGTGAAACAAATTTAGAATACAAATATAACTAAGAAATTGTAAATCAAATAAATAAATAAATAAAATAATAGAAAAATGCTTACAAATTTTTAATATGTGTGTGCGTGTGTCAATATGTGCAAACAATTATTTTATGCAAAGATTTGTTTAAATAATTTGTTGAAGTAGGATATTTTGTTAAGGATAAACTATCATGTCCGTTTAAATATGAACATGATAATTAACATGTATGAGTTTTGAATTCTTCTTAAAAGACTTGACATTTATTATCAAATCTCAAGATTTGATACGGTATTAGAACTCGAAAAATCTTGAAGAAGTAATTTGATATGCCTAAAGTTCAAGCAAGCAATTGTCTCAAATGAACTACCATCTTGTGAAGTGTGCACATGATAAAATCTCATATCTCTTTAATACAAAAAAAAAATAAAAAAAAATGTTAAACTACTTTCTATTAAACTGTTTAAGACGAAACTCTAAAACTCGATAAATATAATCTTGAAAATTTAACGCGTGACACCAAACATGGTACTTGGTGGTGATTTTGACAAAACAAAGTTGAATCATGTTACATAATTGGTGATCCAAACATGAGTCGACATAATCAAATTATATGATTGTTGTCTCCACTCTACAATATTTTAATTTTTTAAAAGGTAAATAGAGAAAAAAAGAATCCGGCATGATTCTGTGTTTTTATTACATTTTATTGTTAAAACTTTTAAACTAGAGAGGCTTTTATTTGAACATGTTACAAAGACTACAAATTAACTAATTCTTCAACAAGTGCTTCACATGCACAATAAATATTTATTAAAAGTCAAGCACGTTAGACGTACAATTTTTTTTATAAATAGATACATAGATAGCGAGACGTGAAATTAACACCTCCTCACATACTATGATCATTTAGAAACTTAACGTTAAAGTACCTCGTTTAAAAACTAGAAACCTTCTCTTGTAGCAGTAGAACTGAACTCTCGAAGTCCTAAATTGATTGCCTCGGAAGCCAAAAACTGAAGGAAAATTAATGGATTCCACTTCAGCTACATGCCAAGTTTCTTCTTTTTCTTTTCTTCCATGAAGTGAAAACCTACTTGTACTCTATCGTGCAAATGCAATTGATGAAATTCATTCAGGTTTGGTTTTTTTTCACTGCGGCTTCTCATTTCCCCATTGAACCCAACAAATCTACTCAGAATCCCGCTATCAATCTTCCTTTTCTCGTCATTTATCTCTTTATCATTCTCCATTTGTAGGATTAGACAATATAAAGTTACATAGAAACACAAACGAGAAACGATACGACATAACACATGAAAACTTACTTTTGAAAAAATAGAACACGAAAAATGTTGCATAAAAATCTATAGGGAAATTACGCAATATGGGCTAAGGTTTGGGACCATTTGTGCCAATTTCCCTTTTCTATAATCTTGATGAGTGTTGTACACTCATGATATTTATGTCACTTAATTCGTTATTTTATCATCCTTGAGAGAGTTTTAGAGTGTTTTTATGTGTGTTTTGATGTTGTGATGTAGGTTGATGAGATTGAAGAAAATAAACAAAAGTTGGAAAGGAAATGGCTAAATTGTAAGAGATCTAAAGTTCGGGGACTAAAGTGAAAATATTGAAAAGTTATACCGAACCTCACGATGAAGATTTGAGAGTGATCGGAGCCAATTGGATGAGGAAAGATGTCAAAGGGATCAAATTTAGTCAAAATATGATCACAAATCAATTTACAACCGAAAAGTTTTGCTCCAGATTTTTAGTCTCATATTGAGACTC
>CAIGRT010036248.1:0-16815 GCA_903798405.1 Fraxinus platypoda
TATGTGTTTCTACAACCATACTTCCTGAATCTTGATCAAGCAATAGTATCCCTACCTTTGTCGTGGATGATTATCTAGGCTGTCCAATAAAGTGGACATTTTTGCTAAAAAAGACAAATTTAGATTTTCACATGTCACTTCGGATATTTTTTATTAAATTATGAATGGTAAGACATTTTAATTTTTCACCTACAAAACGAACTTCTATCAACTTTCCCCTATTTAAAAATAGTCGTGGTATTCTTGGAATTGTGTTTTACGAATGACGAAATTTCGCAACCATTAAAGAGCTCATAACTTATAGATGGGCTCAAAGCGATTGTGGTAGTGGTTCTTGATGGGCGCAAATACGACACTCTGACCCAGGCCCGAAGCAGACTCAACGTGGCGCGTAAATAGTGGGTGTTTATCTTGGTTGTATTTTAACTATGCTACACCTTATAACATCGTAACACTTCCTCATTCTTCGCTCCGTTGCTTGTAATTCACACAGCGTCCACCGATCTGTTAATTCCACCGATCAAAAAATCAAATTCTTACTTGAGTTTTTTTCAATCAATTCCCATTATTTTTTCTTAAAAATTGTGCATAAAAATTTAATTTATTGGCTCAAAGTAACTCAAATCACGTCGTAAAGTCAGTTGCATTTTGCCCTTTTGTTTGATGATCAAAGGTTAGGGCAATTCTGTTGATTCATTCAATCAATGGCATCGTGGCTCAAAGCCGCCGAAGGTACGATTCTTACAGTACAATCTCTAATTTTCTGAATTTTTTAGTGGATATGTAGTCTGATCTTGATTGTACATTCGGGTCGATGCAAGTTTTAACACCAATGCTGGTCTGTATTTTAATACCTCAGTTCGGAGCTAAACACACTTGACTAAGAATGATTATATAAGGAAAAACTTAGTGCATTATGTAAAGATTTTGTGGCATGTATGGACAATACTGTTCGCTTGTCGTTCTATTGTTAACTTTTGTATTCCAAGATTTAATTGGCTGGAGAGGGAGTCCATGCTAAGTTAGACGTGTCTGTCTAAATTTGATTATTTCGTGTCAGATTTATTTGAGGTAGTAGATCGAAGAGCCAAGCTTGTTGTTGGCGAGAAACCAGATGAACTGCCCGATGTTCAAACCCTAGGTATTGTTCTGAGGTTCTCATTTATAACTCTTTCTTCTTTCTTTTTCTTTTTCTTTTTCGTTTATTGCGGGTAGGGGGATTCAGTAACAGTTAATATATAAGACTCCATCTTTGTAAGTTCTTGTATTCAAAGTCACCGCTTTGTTTCTCTTTTTTCTTTAGTTAAGCGAATCAGTGCGTGGTGCACCATTTTATTTTTGAGTTTTTGGAGATGATCTGATGGGAGACTATGACACTGCTTTCGAATAATGTACTATACGTTTGAGCATCTCATGGTGTCTTTTAATAATCCCCCATCTTATCAATTACATTTTATGGGTAAAAGGAACAACATGAGATGGAAAATGCCCTGATATATAATATCTGTTTATGTTCCTACCAATTGAAATAGGTTGTATAAATCCTTTTTTTCACCAGCTTCTTTATCCCATTATGAAGCTTCCAACGGACAAGGATCTCCAACGAAGAGGGTCAGGCCTAGAGCGAAGGTATTTCATGGAATTCTCTACTCTTGGGTATTAATAGATCTATTAATCATGTATACTATACTTCTTATTTTGATCTAACAGGAAAGTTATTTGCAGTCCAAAAAGAGACTCACTTCCAAAGAAGCTCCAGTAGATGTTGCAAGGGAGAAAACTTCACCAGAAACAACTCAAAAGCATGTAGTCCCTAATGTAGATATACCTATGCCATCAATTGAAAATAATGAGAGTAATTCTGTTACTCCTAGACACACTGTCAATGACAAAGAGCAAGGCAATGTCGACGGAGATGGCTCCATAACTGAGACTTCATTATCTAGTACTATATCTAATGATGAGGCAAAACCTGTTGCTGACCATCTGAATGCAGCAAGTGTTGCTAATGTGAAATTAGTGCCTTCAAATTCAAATGATGAAATTGGGAGTGAAGACACTTCAGGTGTTCCATTGGGAGCTCCATCAGTTGCTTCTAAAGGAGCGGAAATTGTGCAAGGTATTTCTCCAACTGACTCCAGTCAAAATATCATATCAGAAGATGCAGGGTCTTCTAAAAATCTGGAACAAGTAGATTCTCAATCTCTACATGCAAATGGACCAAGTAAAGTTGATGCCCAGTTGGCCCATGTGGATTTAGTAGTTGAACGCAATTCTGAGCAGAAAAAGCATCAAGAACAGAAAAATGTCCCTTCAGCCATGAAAGTGCAAGAGCAACTGGATGAGGTATAGTGTGTATTATCTGAGAACTTCTTGGTTGGCTTTCGTACTTTAAATTGTGTAAATGTTTGGAACAATGGTTTCTCAGCTTTTGTGTAGACTAACTCATTTCAGTTTTACAGGCTCAAGGACTACTCAGCAGTGCGATTTCGACTGGTCAGTCAAAAGAAGCTAGGTTAGCTCGGGTAAGAATTATAAATTTCCATGATTGGTTGTACTTACTTTTGGAACGCAATTCTGTCATCATTTCTTTGTTTACATCTTTTAACCAAGTTTCTTGCGTGATGTGACATTTATGACATCGCCTTCGAAATTGAATTTTAGGATTGTGGATGACTAAAATTGACGTGCAATTTTCGATCAACTTTAGGGGAGTTAGATGAGATAAAAGCATGTTATTGCTGGAATAATAGTGAAGTACATGTAATTTTCATTGTGTGAGTTTTACATAGAAAAGCTTAACTCGGTTCTTCTAGTTTGGCCTTTGCTTCAATATGTAGGCTTCAAGACAGAGGCTTGCCGCTCCTTGTCTTGTCATGCTAAAGTGTTCTCGAGTTGCATGCCACCACCTTGCTCGAATCAATTTCATTGGATGAGAAGTTCGGTCAAGTCAAACCATCATAACACTTAGGTCGTATCCTGTGATTTAAGTCATTATTGTATGCAACCTAGGCACTCATTACTCTCCTGATTGGTAAACATGTAAGTGCTGAGTCAAGGGTGACACCTTCCTGTTTCTGATTGGTTGTAATGGTGGTGGTGTTATTATTGGGGATAACTTCTCCAGTTTACTCGTGATGATATTTCCAGACGAGGGCAACTTTGGCCATTCTAACTAGGTGAGCCTTGTGGTCCGATCTCATCTCACGTATATGGATTTCGGGTAGCTAAGCTTCTTTAATCACTTTGAAGTGTGTCCACACTTTATTTGAGTTGCCTCTTGAGATCGGATACAAACAAGGACGGTTGATACAATGTCTGCATTTGCAAACAACATTGCATGTACAATAATTATGGCTTCTAAATGCCTCGTATTCTGAGCGGTTCTTTGTTAATCAAAACTTTTTCAAAATTCAATTGAAAGATTTATATATAACTTAACAGCTCTAATGATTAATTTTTTCTAACAAAATCTTAGACTATTTTGTTAAGTTTTCAATTGTATGGTTGTTGGTGGAGGCACGTGCCATTTGTCACCCAGGACAAAGGTATTACCTTATTGGGTGATTTTTTCTTTCGAGGGAAGGAGGTTTAGACTGAAATTACATGGTGATGCTTTGATTATTCTGTTTGTTGAGATTTTCACATAAAGCAGTACATAACTAAACCGTTCTAACCTTTTCTTTTTCTTTTGATAAATCCATATACATGTACACGTAGTTATGCAATTAATGAAGTATTTTTCTTTTGTGTCTTTAATTAATAAAATTTAGAAAAATGTAAAGAAAGTTGTTTACAATCAAATCTTTTTTACATTGGAAGTAAAATGACCATAAACGGTTGTTTTGATGACAAACTAAGCTTTATTCCCAATTAATTTGGGTCTGACAACTTCGGTGCATCGCTACATCTATCAAATGCAATAAGATGATTAGCAGTCATGTCAATATTAGTTGGCATTTTCTTCATCTAAGTTGTTTAACTAACATCGAATCACTCTCATGAATTTAAGCTTCTTTAAGTTTATAAAAGATATGTCCCAACAACATTAGTTGTCATTACCTCAATTTATCATTAATTGGTGCCACCTCTGCTTGTTAATGAATACTTTTATTTATTATCTTATCAACTGGAGTATGGTCAAACATCCGATCTTAACTTTTTCATTCTGCTTTGGTCATTTTATGGACATTTTGTCCTTGAACAGCCTGGTGCATGCTGCATAGTACCACTAAGGATATCAGGTCAAATGTTTGTTTTATACAACCTCGTAGTGATTCCGATCACGTAGACTCCGTGTAGAAATTCCCGGCCATCCAATGTATCACATTCTATTCAAGTCCTCCTTTCTGAAACAATGACTCCTCAAGAAAACACTATCCTTTTTAGTAATTCTATTATCATCATTATCTTTAATACTTGTTGGATTTTATCCGCAAAATAATAGAGAAATCAACACAATTATTTAACGTGGTTCGACGATGTGCTTACGTCCACAAGGAGCGAAGCGGAAATTTTATTTAGTATAAATAATAGGGTTACATCATTAGTATTTATACTAACCCAAGCCCATACAAGACTATAGGGCCCGTACAAGAAAATACACTTGTAAACTTGTGTTCCACTCTATATGAGCCACGTATACAACACTACCCGATGATTTTCCCTTGTACACTTAGTACTAGTTAATCTAAAGTCTTTTGATTCCAAAGTACTCAAAAGTGTAACTTATGATATTTCCTCCTAGTATCATGTACTAAAACTATGTCATTGGTACAAAGCATATACCAAAAATCATCTTGAATGTCCCGTAAGCTCATTCATGAATAAAGTGAAAATAGACAGACTAAAGGCAAAACTTGATAAAAGCCGTCAGTGATAGGATCTTCTTTATTACTACTGCAATTTCATCTCATATACTTTATTTCTCCATCACACACAAATTTCTTCCACCTTTCATAGCATTTCTTTAGGAAGTCTATCCGTTTATATTTAAAATATATGCAAATCTTGTTTTTTCTTCATACTTCATCACTACTGAACATGTAAATGACTTTCATAGTAAACCTATGGCACATAGCTGAACAAGTTTTCTGAGACAAGTTAAATGTAATTTTTGTTCACTTCTCTCATAATTTCATGTATGAATAATGAGCTTTATATATCTGTACAAACTAAAGGTTAAAGCTCCAAAAAAAATTTGCTTTTCTGGGCTTTGTAAATGTATTATCCAGATCGAGTCCCACCTCTCCAGATATACAAAATGCAACATGAATGATAAAATTGGATATCAACTACAAAGAAAAGAAACAGATGATTATTAGTATGGAACTGAAAGAATGCATGAAAATTATCTATGAGGTTCTAGTTTGCCACGTAAAAATAGGCTGAATGTATTCTGGTAAATAAATCCGACATGGTTTGTGTATGAAATAGATGGTTTTTCCTTGTCAAATAAATCATTGTAATGGGAGGGGGAAGGACTATATTATGATATAAGATAGCTTTTCTTTAAGATATTCACATGGTATTTGCCCAGATTGAATGCTAGCTCGTTTATCAATGAACTGGAAGAGCTGTCACGTTCAAGCCTCAAATAACCAAAAATAGAAGAAATCAAAAAATTATTGAATAGAAGAGGTATTAATTGTCCACTGTCCCATTGTTGTTGCAACATTGCTACAGTACAAAGTCAAGCTACAAATTATTTTTAATATTTTATTAACTTTGTTATAATTTTTATGTTATAGGACTTCAAAATGGCAGTATTTATTACCTAGTTTGATATTCCTCAATTTTCCTGTGATCGCACTTAGTTATATCATAGTTATTCTATAAAGAGTCAACTGGCAGTTACACAACAAGATGTTGAAATAATAATGGGACAGAGGTACTGTAATGTTTTTGAATACTTTCATCCTCTATATTTCTGTAGCTTATATCGTTCTACAAAACTATAAACTGCTCTCACTTTTGCCAGCAATAATTTTGTCCTTATGCAGGAAAGTGTTTTTTATGTTGTAGTCCATGTTTTTCTCTTGTTAATCAGATAAAGAGAGGAGATTATGTTTAGTATGAGAAGAGAATTAATTTGGAAAGCATGTAACGATTTAAATCATTCCAGGACATGCATTCCTGAAAGAAATTGAGAGAATATAATGTATACTCTTGAAACATGGAACTGAGTAGCTCAACTAGCAATCAATTTTAAATGAAATCTGTGAAGCGCTTCTGAAACCATTTTAGATACAAAGTACTCGATAACATCTCTTTCAAGTTTTATCACGCTTCTTCTTCTAAATGGATAGTATTGTGCAAATATTTGTTTTTTTTTTTTTTTTGTTATCTTTTTTTCATATCTTATTAAGCTTGGCGTTAGTCATGCTCAGGTCTGTGCCGGACTTCAATCACGCTTGCAAGAGTATAAATCAGAAAATTCTCAGTTAGAAGAGCTTCTTACGGCAGAGGTGAATTATGAGCTCCTTTCCAATTTGGGATGAACCAGAACTTTATTCAACCATTTGGTTGAGTATAATATATTAACATTTAATTAAATGACTTCTAAAATTTTGATGTACTTGAACAGAGAGAGTTGAGCAAGTCATATGAGTCTCGGATTAAACAGCTTCAGAAAGATCTCTCTGTATTCAAAAATGAGGTGACCAGAGTGGAATCAAATATGGTTGAGGCATTAGCTGCAAAGAATGCTGAAATTGAGGCGCTTGTCAGTTCTGTGGATGCACTGAAGAAGCAGGCTGCTATATCTGAAGAAAATTTGGCATCACTTCAGGTTCATTGACTAAAATGTTCAGAATTTCTATTAACTTTTACACCATTCTGATTCACGAAGTACTTTTTCTGTGAAGCTATCGTCGTTTTTTCCTTTCAATTTGTGGTCCCAAACTATCTAGGTGCTCTAGTTGTAGTTCCACCAGGTTGACTAATTGAACAGTGCAGGTTAATGTATTCCATAAACCAATGCTATTATGCCCTCAACAATTGTAATATTACTTTATGGAAATGATTTTTTTACCTTTTTTCCTGGAATTTCGTTTTTAACTTTTTCTCATTCTCTACTTTTCTTCTTGCTCTCCGCTGGGGCAGGAAGTAATATGAAATGATTAGAGAAAGAATTCAAGAAACTTATCTGCTCACTTTCAAACATGGGACTATCTCCTGCTGATGTCAAAAGTTTTCTTTTCTCTTTTGAGTTTTTCAGTCTCTTCCTGATAATTTCTGCTAAATTACCAATCTACACAGGATGCATCTAGTTACTTCGTTATTTGAATGTTGATTTGTTATCAATCATGAACACATACCTTAATATTCATATGCCATACCTATGTCTCTATCGCATCAAAGTGTTTTACTCCCTTTTAATCCTTTCTCTGTTTTTCTTTCTTAGGCAAACACAGAGTCTTTGATGAGAAATAGGGAACTGACAGAGACAAGGATGATGCAAGTAAGTTGACCTTTTTTTTGAATAGTGTGGAACATGGTTGTTTGGAATTGCAAATTTGTTCTAGCAACTGCATCTTGTAATGGAGTTCTGATATGGAAAGATGTTACTATATCAGGCTCTAAGGGAGGAGTTGTCTTCCACGGAGCGAAGAGCTGAAGATGAGCGTGCTGCCCACAATGCTACTAAGATGGTTTTTTACTGCAAACATCTTTATCAGTGTTTTCTTCTTTGTTAATTCTGCTTCATGTTGTTCTTTTATTATGCCCCTGTTTGGTAGTTATTAAAATCTAGATTTTAATTTAAGTCAAAGTCATTTATTAATTTTAACCACATATTTCATGGGACACAACTTTTCAACCACACATTTCATCAACTTTTATTAAAATCTTCTAAAAATTTGATTTTAATCCACCAAACAGGGGCTATATCTTTTGTGTGCTTGCTTGTGCGTCCGTATGTGTTTATCTATTATATTCATTCTTGAAATTACCATTTTATTTTTTCTTTTTCAAGAGTGTGTGTTTGTGTTATTCCATGATGCTACCGTGCTGGAGCATTTTCTCATGAAATGATGAAACTTTTTGATTGAAATATAGGCTGCTAGGGAGAGGGAAGTAGATTTGGAGCACAGAGCTCTTGAGGCATCCACGGCATTAGCCAGGATCCAGGTACTTTAGGGATCCAACTGATGTCTTATGCAGTATCATGGCATAAATTAAACACCTGGCACTTCTTGTTTCTTTCTGTATCTTGATTTGATTTGATTTGTGAAAAATATTTTGGCTGAACTTAGTAGTTAATACTATGTCTCTGCTGAAAGGGTTTCAAGCTGTATGCATAAGATATATTTATTGACCCCACATTATTTAATTAAGTACTGCTAAATGAGCTGATATCAATTTCTTAGCTTTCAACGTTATTTTGAAATATGGCCTTCTTACAAATGAAGTGCATGTTCCTTTCGTAGAACAGTCATTTTGCCAATATGACGAATACTGGCACTCCCCAGAACCCTAAAGGATAAGGATTTTTCAAGTTGAGTCAAGTATTAGTAGTATTAGCCCTGTTTGAGCCACATTAAAATATTCATTCCAATTCTTCTACTCATTTTCAACCACACATTCTTTAATAAAATAATATTTTCCATCACATCAATAATTTTTCCTTCTTTTTCAACCACACATTCTTTATCAATCTACTATTCCAAAATACATTCTTCCAAAATAATGTGGCTCAAACACACCCTAAGTATTGAAATTTGTTCTACTTGCTCACAATCCTTGAATTTTTCACCCATGGCAGATTTTTTTTTTTGGCTACACATTAAAATATTCATTCCCATTCTTCTACTCATTTTCAACCACACATTCTTCAATAAAATAATATTTTCCATCACATCAATAATTTTTCCTTCTTTTTCAACCACACATTCTTTATCAATCTACTATTCCAAAATACATTCTTCCAAAATAATGTGACTCAAACACACCCTTAGTATTGAAATTTGTTCTACTTGCTCACAATCCTTGAATTTTTCACCCATGGCAGATTTTTTTTTTTGGCTGCTTTTACATAATAATGCTATGTTGTCGATGGTCTATTTTCTCACTGAAATCTGTCAGTTAATGATAGAAGAAACACTCATCAGAGAGAACCTAGTCTATTTGACAAAGGATCTTCTTACCATTAATGATTTATTATTTATGCAATATACTTTTGTTTACACAATCTCCATAAGTGAATCTGTTATTTGTCCAGAGAACAGCAGATGAAAGGGCTGCAAAGGCTGCAGAGCTTGAGCAGAAGGTGGTGTTGCTTGAGGTAATGTTCTTCAATTTTCTCCACCTGTACCAAGGTCCACCCTCACCCCGACCCAAAAAACAACACGAAGGAGAAAAAGGGCAGCATTTAGTGAAAGCTCATGTTATTAAATAACTATGTTGCACTAGGTTGAATGCGCATCGTTAAATCAAGAGCTGCAAGATATGGAAGCTCGTGTACGCCGTGAGCAAAAGAAGTCCCCTGAAGATGCAAATCAAGCCATTCAGGTTTAATAACTTACTAACTGTGAACTGAATTTTCTACTACATAGAGTATTTCAAGATTCTGTTAAGCTAGCTATACACATTGTATTATCGATGATTTTTACATAAGATGGTATGCAGTTGTACTACATATCCAACTTTGGGAAGTGTTTACATAGCTGGGTGATGAGCAAAATCTGTTTTTACCATATGAGGTCCATGCAAGTCTGAAACTTTGTTCCTTTCCCTTAATTTCATTGGAAACTCAGTATTTCCCAAAGTCACCTGTGCATTTAAGAAAAGGACCCAGGTTTCAAGACTGTATTTTACTGCTCCCATGCCTTTATCCATTTTCTTCTCCCCTTAGTTTTCTTTAGCTTAGAGGGCTCTTTTATTTTATCAACTTGAAGATGGAGTTGTGAAGTATTCTATGTCATTTCTTTATTGTTGTACTTTACCTTTTGACCTGTTTTATTCAATATTCCATATTCTGGACACGCTATGCCTCTGTTTGGGCTCCATTTTTCCAAAAATGCGTTTTTCAAGAACTCATTTTCAACCACATTCTCCCATAAAATAATGTTACACGTAAGCAACTTTACTTTATTTTTTAACCACACATTCTCTAAAAAATCTATTCCAAAACACATTTTCCCCCAAAATCTCATTTTAATGGAGACTATACAGGTGCTTTATCTTCACTACTCTAAGCACGGGGATTTGGATTTTATCGGTTTGATGGTTTGACTTAATTCCCATGTTCTTTTGATAGTGTACACCTTGAAAGGATCTCTATGAATGGCTACTATACATAGACATGTAACTTATCATAATAAAAACAGGGTTGAAATGCCATATCAAAAGATTGCAAGTACTTTTGTCTCAAGTTCATCCTATTTCATTATTGACGCAGTCCCCAATATCAATCTTGAAACCAAACTTTTCTTGTAGTTTCAAAGTGTGGCATGTCTTCTACCGCGAAGACTCCCAACTTTTGCACTTTACATATTAAGATAAGATGATTTTCTTGTATTACTTAAGACTATCTCAAGTGCGCTATAATATCATTTTATTATGGATAATGCTATGTGTACATAATATTTTACACAATCTTTTACACCTCCCTCACATGGAAGGGGGCTCACACACAATAAAATATTTGTGGGCCCCCCTCCATGTGAGGGGGGTGTAAAACTTTGTGTACACCACAAGGTGTACACATAGCATTATTCTTTTATTATTCATCTAGGACAAATTGAAACCTGATATGACTTAGCAATCTGCGAGCAAATGTATTATTTTTCCATATGGTTTATATTACTTGTGTTATTCATATGAAGGTTCAGGCATGGCAAGAGGAAGTGGAGCATGCACGCCAAGGTCAGAGAGAGGCTGAGAACAAGCTTTCCTCAATGGAGGCAAGTTTGTTTATAAACCTGCCACTATTTGTTTATTCTATTTTCATAGATATAAAGTCAAATCTTTAAGGTGTTGCCCCTACTAAATGCAAGAACTCTTTGCCATCGTTTGTAGGCTGAAGTTCAAAAGATGAGAGTTGAAATGGCAGCGATGAAAAGAGATGCTGAACACTACTCTCGTCAGGTATTATTTCTGCACTGCCATATTTTTTTCCCAACCTGGACAATATTTAATAAGTTTTATTTACATATTTCTGACAATGAAAGAATTTTGAATATAAGATGGCAAGGAATTATAGAATTCAAGGCCTAAAGCCAAGAGATGATTCATCCTATTAATATGATGAAGAGAAAAGGTTAAAATGAGTCTGTACTGTCACAAATGATCTAGTATTGCTCTGTTTTGAGCATATCTTCTGTGGGGTATCCATAAAGTTATATCTCTACTCTGACTTTATTCTGTTGTGATTGATGTTTTAGGGTCTCAGCACAAGGCTGAGGAGTTGCCTTGTTTTTTTGAAGTTCTTTCTGTTAATGTATTTATCTTTGTTAGGGGAGATTTGAAGTCATGTCCTTAAAGGTGGTAACTCAGGATATAAAATAGTACATTGAAATTTAGGCTGTTAGAAATGGGCAAATTTTTAGTTAATAAATTCCATCCTTATTAGAGAGGTCCTTGAGCTAGGACTGTAAGCTGTAGCTTTGAAGACAGCTTAATGCACAATTTAAGGTGGTGGTACTTGACATCGTTTAATGAACAATGGTATTCATACAACAGAATGATGGAACTTGAAAATCATGGGAGAAGGTTATTGGTCGCAGATTAATGTGTAATTCAAATTTAAAAGACTAAATCATAAGAAAATCCTTCATCGAAAATCCTATTTTTTTCCCCTAAAATAAGTATCTAATCTTGGGAAGTCTTCAACAAAATATTATCTCAGACACTTGAAAAGATTAGATACTTTTTTAGGAAGAGAATTTATGATTTATTTCTTTTCCATAACTAGTAGGTTACATTAGGTTTTCCATTTTGTTAGTTTGGTAGCTTTCTGCGTTTATTAATGTTTTAAAAAGTTTAAGTACGTGTATGGTTTTTCATTATCTGCAGACTACTGATATTGAATGCTATTGGAAATTATGAATTGTATATAATAACTTGCTTTTCTATCACAAAGTAGTAAAAATAGTTCTAGAAGGAAATATTATCCTCCCCTATATATTGTTATCTTATGTGCTTTATTGTATCAGTACATGTTTGTCCCAAAAACATTAATGTTTTGGGTATTTAAGTAACATTGAAGGAGGAATTCAGAAGGATGTAATGCATATAAATTAGACAGGTTAATGAAATCTAGAAGTGCTACAGGAATTATACGGTATAGGAGATTTGTATTTGGTTGAACGGCCAGTTTTTAGAACAGTTAGTAGACCTGCTGTACTTATCAAATTTTGTGTTGTTTAAGGTCAAAATGCCCATAGCATGAACATTGAAAAACGAGAATGATTAAGGTGAATCCATGTTCATATTAGAATACATAACGTAATTTATAAAGGAATCAAAACATATGCTGAAGGTGGCATAGGTTGAAGATAACTTAAGGGAATAACAACTTAGGTGGTTGGACATGTCTTATGCTGAGACTCTTGTTCGCAAGAGTGGTGCATGTTGGTATAACATAGAAGAAGAGGGCGAGGTAAACTAAGACTAACCTGGCATGTTGTCGCTGTTAAAGATCTAGTTTTTTATCTGCTAGATGTGGCATGAACCTCACAGAGTGGTGAAAAAGGTTTTGCATAGTCTATTATTTATTGGGACCAAGTCTATTTTTTTATGATGATGATGTCTTTGAAGATAATTTCTTTCGTATGCTGTATTCTTATATGTTCAACTTTTTGCTTGATAATCAAACATGAGAATTATGGCTGTCTTTGAGCAGGAACACATGGAGCTGGAGAAACGGTACCGTGAGCTCACAGATCTATTGGTAATTATAGCAATAATGTTCATGTCTCTGTCATTAGCGTTAGCAGTCAACAACAACTTGTTTGATGTCCAACTATAAAATGTGGCTTTCAGTATTACAAGCAAACGCAGCTGGAAACCATGGCTAGTGAAAAGGCTGCAGCTGAGTTTCAGTTGGAAAAGGAAGTAAAACGTCTTCAGGAAGCACAGGTCTACACTTGGCCAATTATGTGTTCTAAATTTTGTTATCATTGACCATGATATATGTTTGTCTATGGAGTGTAAATCATCATATTACTTATTGTTCAAAGCAGTTAGAAGCTGAAAGAAGCAGAGCTTCACGTCGAGCATCATCCTCATGGGAAGAAGATGCTGACATGAAAACACTCGAGTATGTGCCCTTGTTTATTTTCTTGCCATCGGATCATATACTGCTGTATAATAAATAAATGAAGAGAGAGCGACAGTTTCAAGAAAAATAGGCTTCTAGGGTTTAAGGTGTTCCAAAGATAGCTTAAATTATCATGTTCTACTGAAAAGGAAAAAAATGGAATAGGGTTCTGGTATGCATTTGAAGTATTAGTAGGCACTCCTAATTTTCCCTGCATCACTTATGCTCGAAGTGGTCCCTTTTGTCATTCATATATATTCTGTACAAGTACTTTTAAATTTATCTTGCTAAAAGAAAAGGTTATTCAAACAGTAATGTCTATAGATCCGCAAACGTGTGGGTACAGAGGTCCGGATTATGTTGCAATTATGATGAATCTGATTCTTCTCCGGTAGATATGGGTTTAGCCTCTATTCTCCTAATCCTAGCTAACCGTCTCTTGTTTTGAAAAGCAGATTTCTCAATAATTCCAAATTCTTCGGAATTTTTTATTTGACCTTTTATAATCTTTAAAGTCAGATTTAAAAAAAGAAGAAGAAGAAGATATGAAAATTTTAAACTGGATTGAGTTTTTTTTTTCTCCCCCTTCAAATCACTCGATTAAAGAACTAAATTCCAAAATGCAATATTTATTTTTTCTTGTCTACTGAATTTGTGTTTTTATTTAAGTTTGACGATCTACAATTGCAGGCCTCTTCCCTTGCATCACCGCCATATGGCTGGGGCAAGCTTACAGGTATAGTTGGCTGTCATTCTCTTTTCTTTTTATTGTTTTTCTCAACATCCTTTCTTGAACCTGCTGGATTTTCTCGCAATACTGTAATTTTTGCAGTTGCAGAAGGCAGCCAAGCTTTTAGATACCGGGGCTGTCAGAGCTACGAGATTCCTCTGGCGATATCCAACTGCACGACTTATCCTGCTTTTCTATTTGGTGAGAACAGTTAAACTCTTGTTTCTAGGACATTGTTATCTTATGTTTTAGAACCGTGTTACATGAACCAGATACTGTGCCCTTTATCATCACCATGCATCACAAAATGACATGACATGGGAACTGATGTGGGACTCAACTTTAGTTGCCAGATGTGAAGTGGGAGAAGAATATGATAGACCTGGAATAGAAAATGGAAAAGAAGTGAAAGAAATTCTTACATTAGGTTGCAATTCCTGGAGCTTAAGTTGTGTGCCATGGGATTTGTATACCTGAACCATCATCCTGATTTCTTCTGTACTTCAGTTCCTAATAGAATGAAGAACTAATTTGAGTTGTGAAAAGATAATCTTTTTGGGGCAGTCTTTTCACATCCATTACTGGGACCTAATGTATTATTTAGATTCCCAGACCCACTATGCTCTCAATGCTCATATCCTTGTCTTATAGCTTGCAAACTTTTCACATATAGACCAATGTCAATACTACTTTGTCGGTGAGCATTCTTCAATTTTTTCCATTATATTTTTCTCGATTTACCGAACTTGATGCATGTGCCAGAAGAAAAAAAAAATCTAAATTATAAGAAATTAAGTACTTGGTGCTTGCATGTTGCAGACTAAAATTTGGGAAAAATTAATATGATTTTAGGCTTTCTAATTTTCTAACTAGTTATTATTGTAAAGAGGTTAATGAATTTTGTTACTGGGAAACCAAAAGGATGAGTCAAGTGAGATAAGAGGCCACTCTAAGGTGCTCCTATATTAGTGTCTCTATTTAGCAGAGGTTCGAAAATTAGAGGGAAAACGAAATTCTCATTTTGACTCTATCTGTACCTGCCATTTCTTTGGTAAAGTCTCGCACTACATTTTATTTGATACTTTTGATGATGTTGGCAGGTATTTGTGCATCTCTTCCTGATGTATCTCTTGCATCGCCTTCAGGTATGTAAACTAGTCATTTGCTAAAGCATGGTAAATATGATAGTAGTGTTTTAATAGCAGTAGTGCAATATTTTACTTGTCAATAATAGTTGGGCAAAAGGGATATGATATAATCAGTTGATTGATATCCTGAGAGAGTTGTTCTTTGGGAATAGCACCAATAGAAGTAAAACGATGAAATAGGATCAGAAAACAGAACTTCAAGTCTCTTGGAAGAAGCCTTGTTCATTGTGCTGACAATGTCTATTTATATATATTTATTACCCACTTATACTAAACTTTACGAGATGAAAATATATTGTTAGTCACTTGACATGCGATTTATGCAATAAGCAGGAGCAAGCAGATACTTTTACTTCCAGAGAAGTTGCAGAGTCAATGGGACTCGCCAACCAAATGTTACCTTGAGTGACTTAGCTGCAAAGTCTCCAATCGGAGTTTGCTTCTAGATCTCAAAATGTCGATATTATTAGACGGGGAAAAGGGCCTGAAATTTTGTGAATATTTTTTTTTTGAAATTTTGTGAATATTGTCCACTATTTTGTGGGTATTGAGGATTGATTTTTTTATTATTATTATTTTCTTTTTTTTCGGTGAATCGTTTATTGGAGGAGATTTATGTTTATACTGTGATATGGCAAGGTTTATGGGATTGACCAACCCTCCAAGAGGTCATAACTGTCTAGAAGGTTTGGTCTGTCAAGTGGTAGCTAACATATTGGAAATACGAGGTTTTGTGTCTGCGCATTTGATGAGAAGTCTGCATGCAGTACGTAAACCCAAGCCTCGTATTTAAGTTTGATCTTGAAGTTGTAAATGCTGGTATTAACCAAGATCTAAAATGAATAAATGCATATATTTTATTAGTTAAAAATAAAGTCCCATTATTACTGTTTGTGTTGCTATGAAATAGGTGCAAATTATAGATAGTCTCAAGTGTATTATGAATGGATTGTGCTACATGTACATTCCATGGTTTACACAATCATTTACACCCCTCTCACATGGAGGGGGGGTCCACGAATATTTTATTGTGTGGGCCCCCCTCCATGTGAGAGAGGTGTAAAAGATTGTGTAAAGGATTATGTACATTTAGCATAATCCATTATGAATTTGTAACAAGGAGTGTGGAATCTGTAAATGTTATTCCATTTGTACTTAAGCCTCTGTTTGAGTCACATTAAAATTTTCATTTTCATTCTTCTACTCATTTCAATCACATTCTTCAATAAAATAATATTTTTCATCACATCAATAAGTTTTCTTTNTTATTCCATTTGTACTTAAGCCTCTGTTTGAGTCACATTAAAATTTTCATTTTCATTCTTCTACTCATTTCAATCACATTCTTCAATAAAATAATATTTTTCATCACATCAATAAGTTTTCTTTCTTTTTCAATCACACATAGGGCTGGGCAAAATGTCCGAACCGGAACCAAACCAAACCAAACTGAATCGAACCGAGCGATTTTTTTAAAATGAAATATCCGAATGGGTATTCGAATCGAGAACCGAATGGTTTGGTTCGGTTCTCGGTTCTAGACCAAGAACCGAATTTTTTTTTTATATTGGATAAATCAATTTCTTTTATTTTTTCTAAACAAATTAATAATTTTTTTCTTATTAAATCTTATTAGTTGAACAATTTCTAGTTTATTTATGTTTGTTATTTGTGTT
>CAIGRT010036251.1:0-28774 GCA_903798405.1 Fraxinus platypoda
CAATTTTCCTTCCTCCTTGCAGCGTGCCCAGACACGCCCTTAATTAACCAAAAAAAATTACATCTTTATTAATAACAAATCAATTATTAAACAAAAATATTAAATATAAACTAAACAAACGTGCATTGCACGTTGCTTGCACCTAGTGGTAGAATAATAATCTTGAAATTGAGACCAACATCTGTCTTACATCACAATGCAGGATGTTCAAAAGTAAATTTTTAGTGGACAAAAGTGAAAACCTTGATCAATGTTTGTTGAAAACATTTTTATACTCAATTTCCATAACCCAAACAAAGGATTAATGATGACCGGCTTCAGTTCATGTTCCTAGGACTTTCAGTTCCATATCCCAAACAAAGTGCAAGTGTTGGTTTCATTGACGTCTTGTATTCTGCTATTTCAATCTTTGCATCACCAGAAATTGTTTCCTTCTCGACACAATGAGGCCGACTACCATTTCCCTCGACTCTAAAGCTCGACCGCCTGAATTTCCTCGGTGTCAATGGTTCTGAAGTCTGGTTTATTTGCTTGGGTTTACTTTTTCCTCTCCCAAATGATGCAAACGTCAGCAAAAGTCCTTTCATTTTCTGTACCTTATCTTTCACAACATTTTCTCCATGCACACGTGTAGTTGAAATGGGCTTGTAGGACCATTCGCGTTCCGTTTGAACGGGTCTTACTCTTCCCCCGAAAAATAAACCCCTCGGGCTCTTGAGCCCTTTCGGACTTCGTCCCACTTCTTTGGTCTGGTTTTGAACCCATCTAGCATAAGCCGAGCCCTTGGACTCCTTTGGCATATAATAGCTTGGTGTTGAAACTTGCATTGATGAGGTCATTGGACTACCTTCTTTATCTTGATCCCTTGGACTCGAGCATTTTGATTTAGAAGTCATCAATAGTGAATGCGACCTTGATCGCCTATGATCATCTCCTTTCTTTTCCTCCCTCACCTTCTTCAAAGCCACCGTGAACGGATCAAAATCATAATCCCATGCATGTTGGCTTGCGAACGGGATTCTGAACATTGTTCTTGGCGACCTAGGCGTTGAAGCAAACGATCTTTGGCTAAGACTCTGCGCATCACTATCATATTGCAGCCGAGGTGGGAGTTTTAGTGGCATGACAAGGCCATTCAAGAAAAGTTCATCAGCAAATGCCATACAAGGAAGAGAATCACCGCGCTCGTGATATCCTTCTTTAATCGGATCATCTTGATTATATCCCAAGCCATCAAAATTCTTGCTCAATTCGAACTCCAAACATCCACTGAACTTCTTGCTAGTTCCAAACTCGAAATCATCAAAATCGGAGTTTTGATCATCGTTTTTCTTGGAGGGAATCCATATTTTTCGCCTCGGACTAGCCGGGGCGCTATAATAGAACTCCATGCTGCTGCTTCCATTTGGGCTAGTTGGAGCAGTCACATAGACATGGGGAGAAACATTTAAGGTTTCAGATTCTAACTCCATTTGGTGTCGAAACTCAAAGAGGAGAGACAATTAAACAGTAGCAGAAATTAAGGATTGCTTTGTTTATTGTAAAATCTGTTTTGAGTCCTGAATTTAAGGATTGCCCAACTCACATCACATGTATGACTCTTTACTTCTAAAATAATCTTCAAAAGTAGAAAATGCCTTTTCTTGTCCTCAACCATTCAAATATAAAAAGCATTCTAAACTAAACTTTGTTTTCATTAGTGAAGTCAAGAGAATTTTCAAATTTCAATTGACTATTGCTAAATGTGAACCTAATCATGGTTAGGATAGAAATAGGGATTGTAGTTCAATTTTGACATCATTTACACCTATTTTGGAATGTTGTTATCACGGAATTTTACACTTATTGTACTTTTTTGATACTTCGACTCTCTTATATGTTACTCAAAATTATGAATTGTGCGGAGTATCTTCAAAGTCGAACGAACTCAAGTCAATCTAAACATCAATTTGCTACCACCACATGTTAATTTTAGCATGATAACTTTCGACACCCGATGTTATAAAAATCTAATATGACTTTCACTTTTCAGATCGTATGCCCATTTTAAGCAAGATTACTTTTTTTTTTTTACTTGCTTATTTTTGTAAACAAAAACAAACTCAAGTATAATAACAAAATCGGAGCACGTTTGGGAATTGTTGAAAACGACTTTGTTTATAAACAAATAGAAATAAGTAATGGATATATGTGTAATACTTGTGAATTTTACAAAATGTGTCATAACAAGTGATTTTAATGTTTATATACATCAATAGTGGTGGAGAGAGGTGGGGTCAATGACTAACACTGGTCTTTGACTCCCATTGAAATTCTTCAAAAAAATTTATTTTTATTTTTTGCTTTTTAATTTTAATATTATTATATTTTGTGTTTGAAAATTCACTTTCACTTAATTGAATATTGACTCCACCACTGAACATGAGGTAAACGTAAGTCACATGAAATTTTTACTTAAAAAATATTAAATTATCGAAATGTGAAGTTCCAATTGGACCGTGAGAATAAGGCGCCGTCGGATCTCAAATCCGTGATCTTCTTCAACTCTGTGATCACGGAGTCTGATTATGTATGATATTAACAAACTTAAAATGAATTAAAATCATTTATCAGATTATAATTTAGTTATGATCGGGTCTTTTGGTTTCGGTAGACCCGAATCTTTCCGGAGCCGTGCCCATTCTACAAGAGGTAACGGTGGTATATGGTCGGTTGACCCGACCATTTTTTATCAATGCCCTTTGATCAGATTTAAGTAAAAATGAAAAAGTAAAAAATTTAAAGAAATCACACTACATATTTCAATCATGCTATATATACATCATTCTTTACATCTTTGTTTACACTCTTACACATAACACAATCACGTTTTTTTATTTTTCCAACATCTTTTCACATCACGCCCAGATTGTGCCACATATGGGGGAACGTCATCTATGGTGTGAAGTAAGGTGTAACCGATTTTATCTCCATTTTGAACGTTGAAAATCTATCCTACCATTTCGTGTTATCGTTTCTTCATCTTCTCCATCTCCATTCTTCAAGGTATTTTTATCAATCTCCATCTCCATATTCTACGTTTCTTAATTTTAATTGGTTAAAATCGAATTTTTTTGCTTATAATATCAATTGATAATGTGTTTTTAGCTTTAATATTTAAATATTTAAATAAAAAATTCTTTTATTGTGTTGAAGAAATCCAAATTTGTGAAAAAATCATAGCGGATGCAATCCCGTCTCTAATTGTTAAAGATTAGTTTTTCAGGTCTACATAACCATATGTTTGTCATCTAACTTGCGAGTGTGCACGCACTCGTATAAATACATGCCAATGGACCTATCATCAATTTTGTCATAAGTATGGTTTGAACCCTTGAGCCGAACTTATGCGGGAGCCCTTTTCGAGTACAATAGAAGTCGCCAACTCAGGTTTCAAGCTCTAATGGGAGACTAAGAAACTAGTGCACAACCCATATTTGAAATCTTTGGTTTGTTAAAGATGCATAAACTAACTGCATGCTGAGAAAGTGGTGAAGTGGGAATAAGCCTAAAAATGAATGAAAACGACAATTCACAAGTGGAATTAAACCTACAAGATTATTTAAATTGCATTTCTTTAAAGATTTAAATCGCATTTAATTTCAAAAGAACGTAACATCCTTCGAAGAGATTGAAGAAACATTTTCTTCTATCCCTTTTACCTATATTTTGATATCAATTTTGTAAAAGAATCACTCGGTAGTACAATATCTAAATTCAAAAAATGGCTCAAAATCAATCTTCTCATAGCAGATGTCAAGATGCATTTTCTCATTAACATATGAACTATTGCTGTAGATTTTATTCAATGTTCTGAGATGTTAAATATATCGTTCAGGTTTAAAATTATATCGTTTTAGAAGAAAAAGTTTTCTCTATCTCTTCGAAACGTGTTGTTCTCTTAAAAAGCAATCTAAATGACATGGAGTGATAATATCAAGTGCCCGTCATGCCATTTCCATCTAGACGCTTTGTTTGACAAGTGCATTGTTCCGTTAATAGACAAAAGTTGATTAATGTATGGATGAAATATAAATTTGTGAGTTCATCTGTGATTTCGATAAAAAAAAATTGGGTTTATTTATGACTTTGATACACGGTAAAATTCATGTACCGTTCATGTAATCTAATTTATTAATGTCTACCATACCATTGTCACATAGACACTCTATTTGTCATGTAAATTATTTCGTTAGTTTTGAATGACAGAAATTAATCCATGTAAGAATGAGGTACAAATTTGTGAATTCATATACGATTATATGATGTAACGCTTGTTCATATATGATTTTGGTATATAATAAAGTTTATGTACTTTTTGCGCATTTAATCTATATCCAAACCACTTTTTATCCATACATGTCGAGGGCCCACAAATACGATTTATTTTTATTTACAACCACAGAAAATAATTGGCCAGAAAACCAACAGAATACAAACATAGGTGGGCCCGGCATTTTCTTTTCAATATTTTATTCACATGGGGCCCACACTCGTTTTCTGGCAAAAAAATTCTGTACATATACCTTTTATTTATTTATAATTTAAACCATTTATAAAAACTTCGCTATCAACTCGTCATTTTGTTTTGAAGACTTTGTAATGTGTCTCACAATCATGGAAAAAATTTAAAAGTCATTTGACTAAGCTTAAAATATTAATTTTAAGTATATTAGTAAATTTTAAAATGATTAGTTTTTTTAACTTATTAAAATTCAGAATAAGTAAATTATTTAATTTGATTGTAAAGAATAAAATATTTTCCTAATATTTAAAAATAAGTAAATTAATTTTAATTGTAAAAGAACATTTTATTTCGATCCTCACGCGGCTTAAACGAACCCAGACGGTGTCGTATCATTCCAATTCCAGTCAACGATTCCAGTTAAGAATTTCAAAACCAAAACTAAAAAAGGAAAAACTGTTGTATATTTCTATCAATGGCAAGGTTTTTTTTTTCTATAACTTCTCATCTCTCCCTAAATTATTCATATTATTTGCAAACCAAATTTCCAATGCCCATTTTTAATAGTGAATCGTAGTCCAGTTGCCTTTTCTGAGCCGAACATTCAATCCCACGCATAAAAATATATAGAGATATTCCAAGGTAACTCTGTTTTTTAACTCTCTCAGTGTATTTGTTGAGATGGGATTGTGTAATGAAGATCAAAACCAAGATGGGCACTTAATTTATCTGATAATTTTTGGGATTTTTTTTTATAAATTGCTGTAGAGCTAAGAAAACTTGTATTAAAGATTCCAGCTTTATTACCTCTTAAATAAACAAAATTAATCTTTATGGATTGTTAGCAATATCTAGTTTTAAATTTTTGTTTAGATGTAGGCATGTAGCTTCTTAGTTCATACAGAGACAGAGGACTGACGTGAATATATATTCGATGTAGAACTAGATGGCATTCCTATTTTCTTTTCCCTCTTCTTGCCTGCGTTTTTGGAAGAAATTTTACTGGAGCTTGTTTTTTACTGAATCATATAGATCAAAAGAAAATTTCTTGAACTGTGCGCGAGAGGATTTTTCAGAGCCCACGCTCGTTAGTAGAATGTCAACAGCTTGATTCTGGCAGTGACTCAAGGAGTTGTGTGGTCTTGAAATGCAGGAACTGTAGACTGACATCCTGAATATCTGAAACTCATGTAATGGCAAATGGTGTGAATTATTTTCTGTTGAAAGGTTTTTTGTTTGAAAAATCATCTCTTAAAAATAATTTTAAGAGACGTGATTAGAAATGACCATTGACTATGGAAGTTTCTCTCTCGGATTTTGAAGCAGTTGTTCATAAGTTATATGTAGGAGTTTCATTACCTATGATGCGGTATATTTATCTTCTTGTAGTTGCTATGTTTCTAATGAATTATTGTAATTAAATTTCTTAGTTTTGTGACATGTTTTCATGAATAAAACTAAATATAATATTCTAGCATACTGGGTCCAACTTTAAAACTACCAATTTCTAGTCCCAGTCTGCAATCCACATCTGAAAATGACACCTTTAATTTTTTTTTTCTTATTGTAGAGCTTTATCTAGAGGTGCTTACAAAATTCACCTGATCCTGGTTTAGAGATAAATATGATAGAGGATGTAAGTAAGGGTTCGCAAAGTGGCGAAAGAAGCTTCAAAAGTCATCAGTTAAATGGCTTGCCAGATCAGGTCTCTAGTCCAGTCAGAAGAGAAGTAGTCAGTAGGTATGCTTCTTGTGCTGTCTTCATAATGATGGATGTTTCTATTTGTGGATTTTCATGAATTCCATTTTATGTTCATAGATTTGCTTGAGGTTGCTACCACAGTGGTCACACATTTGAGTATATCTGGGGTGTGTAATCTTGCTGTTTGAATTTCCCTTTCTTGGCAGTTGCCATTATTTAGAGCTTGTTTGGGAAGGATTAAAATCCAATTAAAATTGAAAATATAGTCGTTATTGGGTCCCACCCGTCTAATAAAAGTCAACTCCAACGGCTATATTTTCAATTTTAATCTGATTTTAATCCCTCCCAAACAAGCTCTTATACTTTTCCTACAAAATTTATTTGTAGGGAAAGATTCTTATTTGTGGGAAAAAAAATTCGCAGACGATAAAATTTTGTAGGCACATTTGTGGGGCAAACATCTAGGAGAAAGGTAAAAGATGACAAATTTTTGAAATTTGTGGGCTAAANTCTTAAACTGTCACCCTTATCTGTTTAGATTCAAAAGATTGATCGTGCATATGCTAGCAAGCTATTGCTTATGCTAGAACCGAAAGCCATGAATTATAGTTCTGGTCTTTGTTGATCTCTTAGTTGTATTTCAGAATTTGGTCTTTTCTTTAATATGCTTGAATCTTGATACTTCTTTATGTACCAACTAGCATTAGATTTTGCAATTCACCTATTTCTCCAATCTTTACTTAACTTTCCACTACAATAGTTAATGGACTTAGTGCTATAGTTACTATGTTTTCCGATAAGGAAGGTTTTTTTTATCTTTTATACAGAGGACAACCAAGATACTGAGATAGCGTATGTCATAGCCGCTCCACTATTTCTATCAGGAAATGAGAATCTGATTTGATCGATAAGACCCAATTTGGGCTTTTTTCAAGAATGAGCCACTGTTTGAGTCACATTATTTTTTTCATTCTCATTCTTCTACTCATTTTCAGCCACACATTTTTCAATAAAATAATATTTTTCATCACATCAATAACTTTTCCTTCTTTTTCAACCACATATTCCCCATCACATCAAAAAAAAAAAATGCGTTCTTGGCTAAAAAATGTGCACCAAACAGGGGCTGAATGTTCTGTTTCTTTCATATGTTTTTATGGGCCTTTTTGTTGGAGAATGTTTCTATTTTCCATTACTTGGTGGTTCTGTCTTTCTATTCAGGAAACACTGTTCCAATTCTGCAAATAAACAGGAAAAGACTGTAGAGTGTTGTCTGAATTCCAAAACTAGAACTTATATTTTAGGAAACAAAGTAAGAAGATACTATACATCTTTCCACCATATTTCACAATGTGTAAGGAAAGCAGGCTAAATTTTTGGGAAAAAAATATATGCCCAGCCATGTCAGACCTTTTTTTTTATCACCACCATGATTCACCACCTTTGGGCTAACCTTCTCTTACATTTCTCCACATCCTAAAGATCCAGTTAATATAAGATTGTAAACTAGACAGGATTCAAAACTCCTTCCTTTCATTTTTTGAGTTATTTCCTTTCAGTGTCCTGGTGCTTTATTGGAACTCCTTTCAAATTCTGTTGATCACCCCCCAAAACTCCTCCAGAGTATGCCCTAATACCTCTATCAATTCAAACTCAAATGTTTTACTCCAAATACGTCCCTCTTCCAAACTGTGATCCAAATTAAAACCCAAGCCAAGAAGACTCTCACCAGTTGCAACTTGGCATTCAAAAAAATTCCAAGCAGCTCACTATCATTCTTTTCATACAATTCAAGTAATAATCAGTGAAAAGATGTGATGACCTGTAACTGAAGATGGTGGGTTTGAGTGATAAGATTTCGGATATAAGTTGATCTGAGGCTACAAGGTCGACTTGAGTGCGTCAAAAAATTTATCCCCAACGAAAGGTGTTTTCAATTTTGTCCAACTGCGTTTCTTGTTTGCTAACACATTTTCCTCATACGGGCCCACCATTTTGAGAACATAAATCATGTTCTCAAAAACACCAAAAATCATAAAAGGAAGACAGAGGAATTGGAACTGCTACAAAATGGACCCTAACTGCTATTCCCTTTGTTAATAAAATCTTTCTGAAGAAATGCAAATGGCAGAAACACGATGTTAATGAAATAATTTGGAGCCCCAAATTACTCTTCTCTTGGTTAAGAAGATATTTTTAACCAAGCAAATGATTGCTACCACTATATTAACACCTAACAAAATGATTTCAGAGACTGAATAGGTAAGAAAACGAATTCAGAAAGTAAACAGATCTTGCTTTGTGGCTCGAGAGCTTTTCTGGGTAAGTATATTAAAACTTCAAGGTCTTAATTCTTGTGAGATGACTGAACCGCTGGAAATTGATTGTTTTACATAAGCCTTCTGACTGTCCTTTTTCTTCCAATTGTGTCAAGAAAGATTATTAACTGTGGAATTCTTCACTTTTTGAAGTGAATGATTGGGCTATGTAAGCCGCATACGCTGTATTAATGTCATATCTAACTTTGAGTTTTTTCCTTTTAAATCAATTGAAATGCAAATGTGTTGTTGATTACTTAATATCATTTCTCGTGATGATAATAGTTTCTAATTCTTACAACTCTACTTGCTTACAGATCGGCTCTTGGAATGAACACTCCAAACAATTATGATGAGATTGATGTGGAGAGTGGAAAATGTGAGGAGGGTAGAGAAAAAACAGTGCGTAGTAGTAAAAGAGTACTTAGAATACACAACCAGGCCTTGTTGGCTGGCCTTGCATATTGTTTTTCTTCCTGTAGCATGATATTGGTTAACAAGTACGTCCTCTCCAGTTATAACTTTAATGCCGGAATATCTTTGATGCTATACCAGGTTACCTTCCATATAAGATTCTCTGTTAATACTGCAAGAAAATCTTTATTGTCTTGTACTGCTTTTACTCATAGTCAAATTGATTCTAATAAATTTGTATGTTTTTTATACTAACAATACTGTTGATGGGTGCAGAATTTTGTCTCAGTAATTATTGTTGGCACTTTGAGTTTCCTTGGCATAATTACCACGGAACCGCTTACTTGGAGATTAGTTAAGGTCTGGATGCCTGTAAATGTTATATTTGTTGGTATGCTGATCACTAGTATGTTCAGGTACGAAATGTTTGTTATCTTGTTATAACAATCACCCTAAATTTCATCATCTCAGGATACAGATTTATTTTCTATATGCTTAAGCTTGTCTCTGATGTTAATTCATCCTTTTTGTTTACTCATAGTTGTGTACTACAGACTTCTACAGTTTGAGTTCCTTTAATTTATGAAAAATTTATTTGATACCCTGCCATAAATGCACCATTATGAAATGAAATATTTTGCAATGGGTTAATTTCTGCTTATTTTGCATACATACTTAAGCTTTCTTATGATTAGTATCTCATCTCAATTTTCTGGTATCTTATGTAGCTGCTAACTTTATCGTCAAGCTTTATATTATTATTTATTATTTGCTTGCTTTTATTGATAATGGATGAGAGTTTTATACTGAATAACAAACATGCTATTTTATACAAGTATTTCACCTTGTGGATTTTCAATAGATATTAGGATTTTATTTAACATATGTTTAGAAAGTTCATTTCCCTCGGTTGCTTTTGATATTCAACTGATTTATTTTTCCCTTTTCTATGAAGGATACTTCTATTACTTTCTTTCTCATCCACAATATGTCCGATTTGCAAAAATATTATTTGGAAGAGTTTGTTTCTTATCTGTATCAGAAGAAAATTGATTAACTTGACTACCATATTATTTGTTTTGAATTTATATATTCACTGCATCTTCTCTTAGCTACTGTCCTTTCAATTAGATGAAAATATCAGGAATCTGGCTGACAGGGTCCTAGTCTTTCACGTCATTAATTGTGTGACTTAGAACTTGATATGTCCAACCTTGTGTACATTTCAGATTCAATGAAATAGGTGACCCAAATATGAAACTGTGTAATTTCTGATTTTGTTATTAGATTTCTTAAAGTTCAATACATATTTTTGCCACTTTGTGCTGTTTTGATTGATTGTTATGCAAGCTATTTCTCAATTCTTGCATGCCTTTCTGAAGTTTGCATCTAGCACTTCATCCTTGAATTTGTCTCTTAACTGCCTGCCTCCATGTTCATGTTCTTCTATCAAGGATTGAAATTTCAGAAGGGTGTGGGTGGGAAATTTATGAAATAATTAGAGGTTAGATGGAAACAATTGAGTAGATGAATCGATAATAGAAACATCTAAAGGTATGAATATGCTGTGTCAGATTCTGCTGTTGATAGGTGCTTGTGCATCTCCCTTCATTAGGTTGTATAGAATTAATTCTATTGTATTGATGCTGCTGCTCGTGAACTCATTTTGTTTAATACAATTGTTTGCCTTGTTCCACCAAAAATTAGACTTATTGCATAATGCAAACAAAGGAAAGGTTCTATGGGTCGATGTTGAGTCTTCAAAAAAATGTTTGACAAACATATCCATGTTCTTTCTTTGTAGTCTAAAGTACATTAATGTTGCCATGGTTACTGTTCTGAAGAATGTAACAAATGTGATGACTGCTGTTGGTGAAATGTACTTATTCAACAAGCATCATGACAACAGAGTTTGGGCAGCTCTTTTCTTAATGGTATGTCAAGTGGCAGCTCTTCTCTTAATTTCGCTGGAGTTAATCTCAACCTGTATGTGGACAAAACTTTCGCAGAACTGCTAATAGATCTTGACTAGTTCACTCTATTTAGTCATGCTTTTAGTTAATCACAGCTAAATTTATAAAAGTGAGTGCTAATTGATCATTTTTTATCCCTGATTAATCAGTAAGCATGCTGAATTATCTAATTAAAATAAGATCAATACTTAAATCAATCGGTGCTCGTGCACCAATTTTTCAGAATGTTATGTTAACCACATCTAATAAGCTGCTTCATTAAGAAGTCAAAAGCACGGTACTGACTAGGATTTATTTTTATATGTGGAGAAATGTAATCATTGTTCTTGATTATATTAGATTATAAGTTTATGTAGGTTAACGTGCATTTGAAGTTTTGCTTTCACATTTACAGATCATTTCAGCAATATCTGGAGGAATTACAGATCTCTCTTTTCATGCCACTGGATACATGTGGCAATTCATCAATTGTTTTTTGACAGCATCCTATTCTGTGAGTAATAGTCTTTCTTATGTCAAGTCCTGATTATGTTCTGAGCTGCATGATCTTTTTATACAAGGTGACATAATTTGTTTCTTGATGCGAAAATAGAATATTGTCCAATCTTGCTTGCTTGCATGCATTCAAGTCAAGCCAACTCGTGCTACATTTGAAGCAAGGAAGGGTTTGAAAACTCGTAGTAGTTGAAATTAATTTAAAGGAGAAATGGGGTCACTAGAAACAGAAAAAGCAGAAAGAAAAGAGAAGCTTTGGAATCACTCTAAGCAGTTTTTAGAATTCTGGATTAATGCTCTTTTGAATCCATATTAATTGCCCTTTTCTTTTTGCTCTTTTGAAGATTGAAACTCTGTATGATATATGAAGTGAAGAGTTAGCAGCTGGCTCAATTTCTTAGTCAGTGAAAATGCATTTCTTACATTTTTGTGTACACACATTTATTCTTATAGTTTTTTTTTATTATTTATTTATTTTTCAAATTTTAAGTGATGAAGCACCACTAGGATGCTGATAGTAGTTTCTTGAACTATTTTAGCTTGTGGGTTTTTTACAAATTATTAACCGTTCTCTTTAATTTATATGATATAATTATTGTCTTCTTGTGGTGCAGTTGACTTTGCGTAGAGTCATGGATACTGCAAAGCAAGTCACTAATTCTGGAGATTTGAATGAGTTCTCTATGGTCCTTCTGAACAATACCCTTTCATTGCCCCTAGGAACGTTACTTATATTTGTATTCAATGAGGTTGATTATCTTTCAAGAACGTGAGTTTTGGTTTCCTCATAATTACGGTTATATGCTGATGCTTTGTAACTACTTGATAATTTAGTCTTATTTGATGATATTAATTAGTTTAAAGATACAATTAGGAAAGTTGTAAGTTTTGAAGGTAAGCGTGTTGAAGTAGAAACTTTTGGGACTTGTCATATACTCAATCAGTTATGTAAAGGGTTCATTAAAGCACTTTGATAACTTAATCTTCTCTTATTTCTAGTGAAAAAATTATTTTTTTGAAAGTAATTCTTACCTTACTAACTGATTTATGGGAATGAATGAAAAAAATACTAAAGAACCCATTTTGAGTCTGGAACTTTTAAAACTTCTATACCCGTAAGTAAACCATCTAAGCTTAGGCAAACATGCTCTAAATCTTGTGTTTCTTTGTTGCCAATGGCAGACCACTTTTGAGACTGCCCACCTTCTGGCTGGTCATCACACTTAGTGGATTCTTGGGTTTGGCAATAAGCTTCACTTCCATGTGGTTTCTTCATCAAACCGGGGCTACTACATACAGGTGAGAGTTTTTTATTACCTGTTTCTCCGCCTTCGAGCTTTTATATAACTAAATTATTTTTGCTAAATTTCTTAGTACGAGAAAAAATGAAGGCATACCCCTCTAGAACTGTTTCTATATGAAGGCATTGGCACGCCTTCAGAATTTACTTTTTATATACAGCATAAAGATCAGATTCTGCAATTTGTTTGAAGAAATGAACATACAAGTTTCTAGGTTCCTTCCTCTTCCTTGAATACAAACATGTCCATTCCAATGGTATCCCCGAGTTTTGAATTTGTCCTACGACATGAAACCAAGATAAACAGATCTTTTGGGTATTCTTTAGCTTAAATGCACCAGCTGTAGTTCCATGGTTAATATATCGAACTGAAGATCAAAAAGAACATGAAGATAGTGAAATTCCCCAAATTGAAGTCTCATCAACTGATTCTAAGATCCTTAAATTCCTATAGATTTTGTGCATGCCTTTAATTCCATTCCCGTTCATTGTCATGGTTTCTTAGTTTACATGTATTCTTTCTTTGATTTATCCTTGAATCTGTTTCGTGTCCTGCAGCCTTGTTGGTTCACTAAACAAGATACCTCTTTCTGTTGCTGGTATCCTTCTTTTCCATGTCCCTTCGAGTTTGGAAAATTCTGCAAGCATATTCTTTGGTAAATTTCCTATCATTTTGCAAGCTTAATAGTATTGTTCTACATTAAGAATCACATTCACTTGTTAACTTATTCATCGGTAAATTTTGTACATCCATAGGATTGTTGGCTGGCGTGTTTTTTGCAAGAGCAAAAATCCGTGATAGAACTCGATCTTGAAGAGCTTAGATTAACACTTTTGGTGATTGACCTTCTGATTTATAGCATGAACATTTTGTATACTTCTTCTTTCCTGAGAAATGGTTATTTTTTTCCCTTGGCTGTTGCAGAAACTGTAAGAGACTGAAATACAAAATCACTGATAATCATACCACAAATCAAGTTGAGGTCTGATGTTCTTATGATTGTTTCCTAATGAATATTTGACATATATCGATACATTAGTTTTGTTAGTAAATGAGATGATATCATTAGGGTATATTTTTTTCATTTGCTAAATAGAACCGATATCTCGAGGTGTCAAAAATCTAGTAAACAGTCATGTTTGTACCATTATTTCGAAATTTCTCAAACTCATTTTCAGTCAAACATTCTCACAGCAAATACATAAATTCAATTTTTTTCTTAATTTTAACCACACATTCTTAAAAAAATTACTATTTTAAAACTCATTCTCTAACGGTGGACAAGTAATGAGGACCCACATGGGGTCAAGTGACCCGACAAAAATCTCTGAATTTATATATATGTTGACCAAACCCAAGAAATGGATGATGTAATCATTGTCCACGCCTGATTGCACAAGCCCATTTATACTTTGTTGTTTGCTCCTTCACTTGTGAAAGCCCATTTTCTCTTTACTCCTAAAGACCTCACTTCTGCAGCCCTGCTTGCGTTAATTTTGTGGTTTTTCTCCAGTACGGGCAACAAATCGATTGCCTACTTGCTGTCTTGCTTTCTTTTACACGTTTTTATTCTGAAATTCATTCAGATTTGAGATTCTGAGGTAAAATTTGATACCTTAGGTTCACCATTCAGATTTCGGAGTGCAACACAATGGGTTATTTGAAGTTTGGATCTCCATAGATTTTGAATCAGCCAATTCTTTCGATTTTCGGGGCAGATTTGTGACTTATTAATTGCTAACTTAATATTTAATAACAAAATGACTAGAGACAAGAGCCTAGAGAGGGAAGAAGAATACTTTGTTTTGCATAATTCAGGTAAAATACTTAGGTTTATAGACTAGGCTGAGCAAAAAAAATTGATTGCCTTACATCCTTTCATGGATTGATAGAGAGTAAAGAAAAATCAGCTTTCAAGTTTCAACTAATAGCTCTTCTCTCTTTAATCTTGGAGTCAAGGTGCTAATAGGATATCTCAATTCCAAGTATACGACGTTTCAGAGTATGAAAACGTGTAGTTTACAGTTGTAGTAGTGTACCAACTTTTCATTAATGATATGTTGTTTTAAAAAGATTGTATTTTGATTTCTGACCGTACAATACGAAACGTCTGGCTTTGTCCCTGTAGAGAAGCACGGGTTATCTCTCATTGCCTTGTTCCTTATAATCCATACCTCTTGGATGGCATTTTGAAGAAGGGGTTAACATTGAGGCGAGGTCGAAGAAAAATGTTTAATTTGTTCTATTATTTATTCTTGACAAAAATAAAGATACCATCTTTTCAACTAATAAAGTATGTTTGGGAGAGTAGTTTATAATCAGTTTATATTATAAAAATGTAAATGAATCGTAAATAAGCGTGGATTTCACGAAATATGATAATAAAAATTAGTTTGATCGATTATAAATTATAAAAAAGTGCCAAGAACTTATCTTTTCACAACTTTTTAATGGGTGAAATGAGTGAAGTATGTCAGCATCGAGATTTAAATACAACCAAAATAAAACAATAAATCTTGATGATATGTGTCGTCAAACGGGTGAAGGAAGGTCCCACCCTACCCCCACCCCCTACCCTACCCCTGCATGTTGTGGCCATGGAACCACAATTTAGATTAGCATCCTAACAGATTTCTAACTCAGTTGTCACAATGGACCCATATGGATGGACATGGCTATATCAATATCGTCCTTAAATTTATCAATCATAATGGGACTATAGTTTTTGTTTGATCTTTGATTACTACTCGTCACATCATCTACAATTTCCATTGTTACAACATTTTTTTTCTCCATAAAAACTAGATTATGATTATTTTCTTTTACATTTTATTCTCAAACTATATTTTTTGATGTTCGTCATTGTGACCTTTCATGTATTAGCACTACTGAATCGTCATTGTTTGACATCGATGTTTGAAATGTGGGATACAATATTGTCAAAAAAATAAATATGAAAGATCGAAGTGGAGAAGAGATACAAGTCAGAATAACGACCACAATTCTACTTGTTTAAAATTTATTTTCTCTTTTGGAAGAATCACAATTTTATTATTAAAATGTTCTAGAATTATTATAACAAGTTCAATCAAAGAGTTCTATTTCGACAAATTATTTTGCGAGGAATGGAGTCGAAATTTTATAGACTAGAGGCTCGAAACGACTATTTTATTTTTGTAATAAGAGGAAAAGGTGAACAAATTCTTTGAATCCATTGAATTTTGAACACTTTTTCTATTGTTGGTGTTACATCATTGTTCATTTACTCTCTCCTAGGTTTAATCCATTGAATTTTGAGCAACTTTTGCTTTTGTGTGAAGTAAAATATTTATGAATTTTTCGCAGAAAGACATTTTTTACACTTTGAAATAGTCAATTAATTCTTCTTTCTTATATTATTTATGATAGTCGAAATAAGTTACAATGCTGAGTAAATAATTTCGCCGTCCATCGTTTGTCACAATCAAACATGCATTTGTAATGCTATTAAATACAATAAGATCATTGCCCATCCAATTGTCACAATATGGTAAAGAATACAAAAATCTTGACTTTCCCCTATTACCAAATCCACTACTTTATTTGTGTACAATGACCAATTCCAACAACATTGACCATTAAAATATTAGGAAATAACAAAAGATGATTAAATTGAGACCATTTCCTCCATGAATTTAATAAAGAAAATCAATTTTTGGCTTTTTTGTGAATTAATTAATGAAATTAAATGAATCTTGAAAAGAAAACATATTAATAATTTATATAAAAAAAGCACTGGAATAAAGAAGGAAAGAAAATACCAACCAATTAAGAAGAAATTGGCCAACCTCCAACTGAAAACTACCAACCACCATACTTCTCTCTGTATGTATATTTTTCCCTCTTTGTCTCTCTATATATGCATATATTTGCTGGCGGTTGAATTAATGTCTATACTGTACAAGAAAATTACTACAGGACAACTTTAAATTGAAGCAATTCAGACTCACAATTACATAGTAATAAACCAAGATTTTGTGGTAGACAAACTATTCACATTCTCAACTACCCATCACTCTCCTTCTGTTTCATTGCGTGTTTTTGTGAAAAAACCCAAAAACTTGGAAACCCTAGAAAAGAGGAAAGGGGAATTTTTCTAGATTTCCTCATTCTAATTTCAGGAAAAAAGCTTTTCTTGATTTAGGTTTGTTTTGTTCTTTAACTTTTTCTGGGTTTTGTTAAATTTTATCTGGTAGTTCATTTTATGTTCTTGTTGAATAGAAGGATGAAGTGATAATTGCAAGATTTTGATATGCGAATATTTATAGTTTATTTTTCCTCTTATTTATTTATTTATTTTATATTTTGTGGGAAATGTAAGAAAAGAAATTAAAAAACAAAATGAAGCCCTTAAATAAAAGATTTGGGGATTTTGCTTGGGAACTTGTCGAATTTTTATGATATTTTCTGCATTAATGTCTGAATAATTATTAATTCCTTGCATATCAAGAAGCTGACCACTATTGAGTTTTATGCTTGATCGTGGCCTCTGGAACATTTGTGATAAAGGGACTTCTTATGTTCTAGTAATGCTAAGTGTTGTGTGTTTAACTAATTTAATGTACTACGGTCTCTACTCCTTAGTTGATGCTCATTGAGGTAGTAGAGTTTGTGGTCAGAATTACACAAGTTATATTTCGATTGCAGTGCTGAGGTTGTGTTGTTTGATGGAAGAAATGTTCGTGCATGAGCTCAAGCGCTGTTGTCATTTACATTGCACCTCAGTTGGAAGCAATTTCGGGTGTCTGATTAAAGAAAACACAATGCTAGAATCTTTTGATCTATGTCTCAATGAGTTGCGTATTTATCTTTCTAGAATTCTAAATTAGCTTGAAGGGTGATAAGTTGGTTTGTAGTTATCATGTTCTGTTTCAATTCTGCCATTTATGATAGTTTTCTAGACTAGAATTTGCTTGGATTATTCAGAATCCATTGAGTCTTAGATATTAATTTTCTCAAAACAAAAATAGGGCATCTGGTTCTAGCAATCATCTTGAATAATCTGAGATTAGTCAATTCTTCGTGCTCTGATGCTATCTATAAAGGTTCACTGGAAGTGCTAAAGACTACTTTTTTTTTTTTTTTTGGGGTTCCAGCTTAAGTTGCATTTATTTCCACAATGTCAAGCTTAGAGCAGCCTCTTGGTCTGGACAACTTGCCAAGCTTGAGCAACATCGACTGGCTTAATAGGTGCTCATCCAGTGCATGCAGACCCATAGAAGAGGATATGGGAATGGGAAACTGCTGGATCGAAGGAAGAAGTTGCAGTTCATCTAACAGCTGCGAGTAAGTGTGACTTATGCAAGAGTAACTATGAATCTGTCACATGTGAATCATGTTTGAATCTGCGAGTAAGGCCATTTATATTAGATAGATTACACTGATTTATATTCATCTAAAGGCAATTTATAAATCATTTATAAATGTTCAAACTTCATTTTCAAGCACACATTCCAATGGACCCACGAGTAATATCTACTTATCAACCACTCATTTTTATCTATTTATAAATTAAACCGTTGATAAATTCTTCCCAAACAGAGGCTAACATGCAAGAGTTAGTATACTGTGTTTTATGTCCATCAATCCTCTTTTAACTAGATCACTGCAAATATTTTCAAATTTCACGCCTGCATATTTGTGGACGACCTGAGTATAGGACTACTTTTTTCTCTGAGTATAAATCTGTGAATTCTATTATTGATCTACCTTCTGTCAAGCATTACATAGCAGTTGAAAAAACAAGGTTTCTAACCTTTTCTAACTCTCAGTTTCTTCCTAGAAAATTCTTGATTTGTTCCAAAAAAAAATAAAAATCCTAGCAATTGATAAAATCATATGAGTTTTAGTGTAAAAGCTCTCGATTCAGACATTGAAATTCTTCGATAGTCACCATGAATCCTGCTTACCTCATTTTTGACCCCTTTGCAAGTGAATATTATAAACCTAGCCTTATTATATTACGGTCTTATCTCATGATTTTCTATTAGTTTCCCTGCAATTGGTAGTGGACTTCAGCCTTATTTAATCAAGCAGACAGCTTCAAATTAATTTGCAGGTTTAAATCAAGTCATTTATAAACACGTGAAAAAAATACGCAATTTTAAACTTGTGACATTCATCTTTTCTGTGTTAATGATATCGAGTATTTAAGCCATTATGCGTTCATTTGATGGGTCTGGGGTTGGATTAACCAATAGGAAGTTGTGTTTATTTTCAGTGAAGATTCTGAAGAGTACAGGCGAGAGACTTTACCATGGAAAAGACAAATGAGGGGCTCATCGCAAAGGACTTCAAATGCAGGCAGGAACTCTGTGGCCCGTGGAATTGTGAATGATTTGCGCTACTTGTCCAATCATCAAGGTCACTCCTATAGCAATGACAAAGACGTAGGAGAGACAAAATATAAGGTAATTCTTCGGAATTAATTTTAAAAAACTGACAGCTTCATTTTCAATTTTTTTACTATGATTTTCAATTGACAACTTGTTTTATGTAGCAGTTTTTCAAAGACATACCAAGATATGTGAAGATAGTGGAAGTTGGTCCGAGAGATGGGTTGCAAAATGAGAAGACCATTGTCCCAACATCTGTGAAGGTCGAATTAATCCGTAAACTTATTTCTTCTGGATTACCTGTAGTTGAAGCTACAAGCTTTGTGTCACCAAAATGGGTTCCTCAGGTAATTAACACTACTTGTTATGTGGTGTTTAATTGTCACTTACTCACAAGATCTGAATGTGATTTTGGCACTTTTGTTTTCCCTTTCTAATTCCTATCTCATTCAATTAGCTGGCAGATGCAAGGGATGTGATAGAAGCAATTAAGAATTTCGAAGGTGTTAAATTTCCCGTGCTGACACCCAATCTAAAGGTGGATAACCTTAGGGAAAATATGACTTATTTTAGCACCCTTAGTTCTGTAGTCGGAAATTTCTAATTTATTGTTAAATTAATGTTAGGGGTTCAAAGCAGCCATTGCAGCTGGTGCAAAAGAAGTAGCTGTCTTTGCATCAGCTTCCGAGTCCTTCTCAAAATCAAACATCAACTGCACTATCGAAGAAAGTCTTTCTCGTTATCGTGCTGTTACTTCTTCTGCCAAAGAGCTTTCAATTCCTGTGCGTGGGTATGGCTATACTCTCCCTCCCCTGTCCCCAACCCCAACTTGCCACATCTCACCCACAAAATCACAGTGACTGTTTTTGCTCGATTGTCCTTGGAGAATTTTACTTTCTTTTATCACCGTTCTATGGTAAATACTTCCTATACAGCAACTGTATGCTTTATAATTCTAGCAAGGATTAAGTTGAAGACATCTATATGAAACTCGACAGGTATGTCTCATGCATTGTTGGTTGTCCAGTTGAAGGATCAATCTCCCCGTCAAAAGTTGCATATGTGGCAAAGGAACTTCATGACATGGGTTGCTTTGAAATCTCACTTGGAGATACTATAGGAGTTGCTACACCTGGTAACGGCTTAAATAACACATTCGCACTCCCCTGGATTCAATCATCGCATTTGCAATGCTATTTTTGTTTCTGCTATATCCTCCTATGATTGACAATTCACTGTCAAACGAAAGCATCAATTTTGTTTAAAACTTTTACAACGTACACTCGTTCACATCCCGCGTCCTCTGCATTTTTCATTCATGTAGGTAACGTGCTTCCTATGCTTGAAGCTGTGATGGCCGTTGTTCCTGTTGAGAAGCTTGCTGTCCATTTCCACGACACATATGGCCAGGCTCTATCAAATATATTAGTATCGCTTCAAGTGAGTAATTTCTCTCTGTAACACACAAGAATAGTAAATAAGAACCACGACTCTAAATTTGCTTGTTTATGTTGAATAAGTATGAAGTTGATTTGGCCTGTTCGCCAAACCGCTAATATGCCGAACCATTTTCCTGTTCTAAGCTCCTACTTATTAAGAATTGGATTCCATCTTAATAATGTCTTTTAAAGAGGAATAATCAAACCACCCTTATATATTGGTTTTTATTTTACATTTATTCAATGTGAGATTTATCCCTTAATGTCCCGCAAGATGGTGGCACACTTGAGATCACCAATCTTAAAATCTATGTGCTCGTTTGAGTCTTACACTCTTTCATCGATAGATGGGGATTAGCACAGTGGATTCCTCAATCTCTGGTCTCGGAGGGTGCCCATATGCCAAGGGGGCTTCAGGAAATGTTGCGACTGAGGATGTCGTCTACATGCTTAGTGGTCTTGGTGTGAAAACCAATGTCGATCTCAACAAACTCTTGCTGGCTGGAGAGTATATCAGCAAACAGTTGGGTCGAACATCAGATTCCAAGACGGCCATTGCATTGTGCCGCGCAACTCCAGATGCTTCTAAGATTTGAAAAAAATTAAGGTATTGAGACATCTTTATAAGCTATTTATGTCTATTGAGCATGCATCTAGGAATAATCGATGCTAAGAACTATAATTAATAGTTGATTTGTTTTTTCGAGTTGCAATCTGCGTATCATGGCAGAATTGATGTATACCATTCTTGAACTATAATATATATAAAAGAGGCGCGACCTCATTATACTATATGTCGCCATATTGGCATGTTTACTAGACGACGTTAAATAAATTTTTTAAAAATTTAACTTCTTGTATTGAGTATGATTAAATAGCACTAAATCACTGAGCTAGAGCTCAACTCAATGTGATTTTTGGGAAATTTTGTATTGGTAAACTTCAATCTAGTATGTCTCGAGAAAGTTACTGGCATAAGTCCCTTAATGAATTGAATCAAGTTAAATTTTCTCTTCGCTGTGATGGTGCATGTGGTTAGAAATTACAATAGTGAACCAATGCTAGGTTTAACTCTAGTAATTGTCCAAGCTCGATTTGGGTGCTTGGATAAAATGGAGTTGATTAAATGAACGGCACAAGAACTTTACTACGTATTCAAATCATATATGTACGCACTAATTTGTATCACAACCATACATGAATTAACTTTCGTAAATTAAACTAGTGGAACAATTCACTTGGCAAAGAGAGCGCCTGCGTGATGATAACATTGAAGATACTTTGTAAGTTAATTACAAGACTGGTACATGAACATTACAAATGTATAAAATCCATACACAAACTTAACTTCGTATCAAGATCATGCAGACTTGAAAATTTATATCCCATCATTACATGAATTAACTTTCGCCTGTCAAAACTAACGAAAAATTTGACATGGCAAATGGAATGTCTACTTTCATTCGTAAACTATTATCCTCATCATACAATAAATTTAGAGTAATAATCAGATTTTTAAAAAAATTATTAAATAAGGTAGTCCACACGCTATCATCTTTGAAAAATTATGTTAGCACGAGTCAGTATTTTATTATCCCACCGAACTGTAAATTTTTAGCACAGCTGAGTTTACATATAGTTTCATTTATTTGAATAAGTTCATAAATGCAAAAAATTATTTATTTCAACTTATTAGAGACGTTACTTTTGTAAAAGGAAACTGGAGAACATCGCGAAGGATCGCTCGTGATTTTCAATTTTCATCACCCTTTCCTTTTTTTTTTTTTCCACGAATTCGCAATCACAAAATCAAAAAAATTGTAAGCACACCCAAACAAGCTCGTATAGATGAGTCATGGACTCGCTGTTTCCCACATTCAAGATCTAATCTATTCAAAAGAATAATATAGCAAAAAATTTAGAACAATGAATAGAGACAAAATTAACAGAAAATTGAGTCCTTTTTAATCTCTGATGTAATAGAAAGTCTTCAAAATACACAATAATTTCAGAAGAGAACAGAAAAACAAGTTATTCCATCTATCATAACACATCAGGTTCCCCCTTCTCGTATTCCTCTCTCTCTCCATTGTTCCTATTTCGAGATGCACATACATGCAAAGCAAGAATGACAAATCGAATGTACCTGGAGGTGTAAATTCTGAAGTAAAATTTACTTGGTCCATGAGCTCAAGAAATAATCGCCAACACTCAAGAACACGTGTTTGTTCAACATGACATCCACTGCAGGTTGATCTTCAATGCGCTTTACTGTGATCTTACCATTTCCTTGTTGAAATTCTAACTTCAAATTATGGTGGTCCCTCGACAACAAATAAGATTTTAACCCTTGTGCGAACTTGGTATTGCCTGCATACAACTCAACAATGGCATCCGAGTTGAATACTAGAGCAGGTCTTGCCAAAGTGATAGTGAAAGAGAGATTTGATATCCCACGAAAACTCTCTTCGTCAAGAATCACAGCATGTGGAGGCATCAAAGAAGAGGGAAGTAACGAAGACCCAAGAGCATCCCTGATATATAGTTCCTGTGATTCTAAAATTTCTTGAAGTTTTGATTTGTTTTCATCTAAAGATATAAAATAGATCTCCACCATGTCCGTGGGCTCAAGTGCTGCTTTCTTACGTAACTTCTGAACTCTATTAACAACCTCACGAGCAATTCCAGCCTCAAACAATGACTCATCCCCATGCAAATCCAATATCACCAAGACATCACCATCTCCAGCAGCATCCATTTCTTCTTCTGTCACATTATCAGGACGTCTGAACCCCCGAATTATCTTAAGATCACTAAGCTTCAAAACATGTGTTGCAATAGTAACTTCACCAGCTTTTTCAAAAGCTAAGATATCTTCTGTTGACATTGCCTTCACCTCCTTTGCGACGACTCCCATTGATTTTCCCAGGCGTTTTCCTAAAACGCTAAAATCAGGTTCTGCTCGCAAGGATGCATACTTCAGTGTATCATTGCACGGGACCAAAGACTTCACATTAAGCTCCTCGAGCACATAATCTCTTAGTTTACCAGCAATGTCATCGAGGAACACCACATCGGGATGTACAACCACCATCTCCTTGAGAGGTGTTTTCAGAGGTTTGTTATGTCGCTCACGAATGTTCCGTGCAAGATCGATGATTGTCATCATCCGAGTGACACTCTGTTCAATACTGTTAACTTCCTTCCCTTCTACTTCTGGGAAACTGCAAAAGTGAATGCTCTCTTCTGTTCCACTGCCAACTTTCCTTAGGTTCTGATAGAGAACTTCTGTGAAGAACGGTGTGAATGGAGCCATTGCTTTACATGCTGTCAGAAGCACGTGATAAAGAGTCGAAAGAGCAGTTCTGCAATCCTCTTCTCCAGTCCGGCCTTTAAGTCTTCTGCGATTACATCGCACGTATATATTTGTCAAGTTGTCCAGAAATTTGAGGAGATAAGGAACCACTGTGTACAGCCTATAACCATCCATTTCTTGCCGCACAAAATGAACCAAACTCTGAGTTGCCGAGTTTATCCACTGGTCAAGGACATTTGAGGACTTTTGAAGGATGTTATGATCAATGGGGGTAAATGGTGCGAGTCCATCAACTTCAAGTCTTTTAGCATTTTGGACAAGGAACCTATAGGCATTATACCATGGCAAAAAAACATCTTTTACAACGCCATATACTCCATCCTTCTTAAAACGTAAAGGTTCTGCACGAACAACGGGCGAATTTATGATGTACAATCTTAATGCATCAGCCCCGTAATCGTTTATTACCTCAGAGGGTGGAGGATAGTTCTTCAATCTCTTACTCATCTTCTTCCCATCCTCAGCCAGGACAAGCCCATTGCAGATGAGATTTCTAAAAGCAGGTTTTCCAAAAAGTGCAGTTGACAGGACCATGAGAGTGTAGAACCATCCGCGAGTTTGATCTAGTCCCTCAGCCACAAAATGTCCAGGAAAATTGTTCTCAAAAAGATCAACATTCTCAAATGGATAGTGGATGTAAGCATAAGGCATGGAGCCGCTCTCAAACCAGCAATCAAAGACGTCCTCCACTCGTCGAAGAACTCCAAATTCAGAGCCACGATTTGAAGGGATTGTGATATGATCAATGTTATGACGATGCAAGTCAGTCACCTTGGCACCAGAAAGTTTTTCCAGTTTATCAATGGAGTCCATAACCACAATTTCCTCACCATCCTCACTAATCCATATAGGAAGTGGAGTACCCCAAAACCTACTTCGACTAACAGCCCAGTCTCTCGCATTTTCTAGCCAATTATGGAAGCGCTTTTCCTTCACAAATTCTGGCACCCAATATGTTAGTTTGTTGTTCTCTAGCAACTGATCCTTAATCTTTTCAACTGCAACAAACCAACTAGGAACTGCCCTGTAGATAAGGGGAGTGTCAGATCTCCAACAAAAAGGATAATTATGAGTAATGCTTCCAGATTTGACAAGCCTGCCTTTCTCCTTTACTGCTTGAATGATATCTTTATCCGCATCCTTGACATAGCGCTTGCTGAAGTCAACAATTTTCTCAGTGAAACATCCATCATCATCCACTGCCACGATCAGGTTCTCCCCCTTGCTAATTATGTTATGCTCCATACAAACACGGTAATCATCTTCCCCAAAAGCAGGAGCGCAGTGAACAATTCCAGTTCCACTATCGTCAGTTACGTAGTTATCTGAAATAACTCTGAATGCCACATCGGAGAACTCCTTGAAATAATCAAACAACGGCACATACTTCTTGCCCACAAGTGAGAAACCAATGCACTTATCCAAGATTTCATATAAATCAGTATGCTTTACTTTAGCACCCTTGGCCTTTGAATTTGGATTTTCGGAATTATCAACAGTTCCTTTCTTCGGCTTTTCAATAGGAAGCTCAGTGAAACGCGATTCTGCAACCACATAAACTTTCCCATTGACTTTGTTGCGGACCTTCAAATAAATAAAATTGGCATTGACACAAAGTGCAAGATTGCTAGGCAATGTCCAAGGTGTCGTGGTCCATGCCACAAGACATGCACCATCTGGATCATCAACTATGGGGAAAGTTATCATGATTTCTGGGTCAGGTACTTCCTTATAGTTAGAATTGGCTTCAAAATTGGATAATGGAGTTTTGCAACCTGTACTGTATGGCATGACCTGCAAAATTAACAAATGAACCACCAAATTAAGATGAGTTCCAAACCAAGAAACCATAGAACTCCTACAGAAATAATTATTCTTTGATTGCTTTTCATTCTCTTTCCATCAACTTTCTAAGCCTACGATTGGTTCGTGTTTATAAATTATTTATAAACAACCAAGCCACTTTCACCCATAGGTACTCACAAGCACTACCAACTTATCCACCACTCATTTTTTACCTATTTATAATTTAAATAATTTATGAACACTTCCCAAACATGAGTTAAACCACTGAAGATATTACACAACAACAAATTTCTAAATTTTTCAGATCCCAGTTCATAGAAGGAAATGGAACCCCCTTTATGAGCAAGTGACAAAAAAATAAAAATAAAGCCATATGCAGAAACCATCATATCAACAATTTAACAAGTTTCTACATAACCATTTCAGTAATAATGAGATTATAAACAATGATCAGCGAAAATTATTAGAACATTCCAGAATACAAGTGCCATGCCCCCAACTCGGGGAATGACCCAATGTAACTTATTTACGTAGAATTTGTGCCAACAACCTAAAGGACATAGAGTAAATGGAGACAAAATATTCAGCGAGTGGTTAATACCTACACCATATCTGACATGACATTACAATTTATCAACTAATATAACTCTGCAGTCCAGAGCTTCCTTCCGGCAAATTTCTAGTTTAACCCGAGAACATAGCATTCCACATTTTTAGCCATTGTAGTGCTATATAACCGAATGAGATGGCACAAAACATAAGAGATTAATCATAGCACACGCCTTTCAATATAATATTCTTATCGAATCAAGTTAGAACAGTGGAGTTTACTGATCTATTTCATTATTCGGAGATAGTGGTAAGGAAAAACTTGTATCTATATCTTTTTTATTAGGTACACTATCTCTTCGTGGAATTGTAGATATTTCCATCTTTCTTTTGTTAGTAAGACACCCTATTCTAAACAGACTTGCTGGATGTTCTTAAGACAACATGAACCCCTTAGAGACCTCACGTGTTTGTACTGGTTTTTTAATATATGGTTTCATACTGTAAGACAGGACCGGTTTTCATAATATTGGTGTCTACAAAGAAATGGTATTTCATTACATTAAACAATTACTTCAATACAATTTAAAACGCTTCTTGTGCCTTTTTGGAAAGTATAAAAATGATTTTACTTGCTTATCTCCAAGAGTATTTATCATTTTCCTACTTCTCAAATAGAAAAAACATTTATACGAAAAAAGAAAAACAATTGCAACTTAAAAGGGCCAGGATAAATTATCTATATTATAATAATATATCGTATGAATTGCCAAAATAAGAGTAAATAAATAACCACACAAATATAGCATAAAACAAATAGGTGATTGCATAATATATATAGGTAAACAAGGAGAGAAATGAAAACCAAACCTTAAAACCCCGATAGACAAGATTCTTCTGGAACAGCTGGGAAAACACCCACCAAACCGACTCCATGAAATTCAAGTCCATTGTCTTGTAATCGTTCTTAAAATCAATCCATCTCCCCATCCTAACCACAGTCTTTTCCCACTCCTGAACATACCTCGTCACAATCGATCGGCACTCATCATTGTAATTCCCAATTCCCATTTTAATCACATCCTCCCGACTATTAATTTTCAGCTTTTGATCGATCTCATGCTCGACAGGCAGCCCGTGGCAATCCCACCCGAACCTACGGGTCACATGGTGGCCAGTCATCGACTGGTATCGAGTCACGATATCCTTGATTGTGCCAGCCAAAATATGTCCATAGTGCGGGAGACCAGTGGCGAAGGGCGGCCCATCGTAAAAGATGTACTCTGGGAAATGCTTCGTGCGCTCTAACTGGGTCTCAAATGCCTTGATATCGTCCCACCATGACAGGATTTTCTCCTCCTGCAGCGGGAACGAGAAATCCTTTCCTTCACAGACGTCGTCCATTGATGAATCTACGCCGCCGCGTTGCGACCCCATCTAAGGTTTCAGTTCAGGTGATGCAGAATAGGGTTTTGGAGTGGCGTTCCCTGGGGAAATATGGAAATGTTCTTTGCGTTGAAAATACGAGCACATTTCTTCTTTAACATTATTGCCTAATACAAGGCTGTAGCCCAATTAATGTTTACATATCTGTGATGTCTCGGCCCAATAAGATTACTTTTGGACTGACCTGCATGGGCCGGGAGCCTGGCAGCGTAGTCCATATTCAGAGATCTTGACATAAAGTAATGTTCGATAAAGTAATAACCTCGATTATATAATAATTTCTTTCGATCCCGACTTGGGCCAATGGACTAAAGTAATAGGGAAATTATAAAAAATCAGGTGTTTAAAGTTTCAAATTCAAAAATCAGGGACCAAATTTCAATCTTCAAAAATCAGGTGCTATATAAAACCTCCAACCCTAATTTTTCACTCAATACCCCCTCCACTCCCCTCTCTCTCGCCTGAGTCGCCTCCCCTCCCCTCTCCCTTCCGTCCCCTCTCTGCCCTCCACCTCCCCTCCCCTCCCTTCCCCATCTCTCTACTGCGATTCGCGATTTCGCGAATCGCAGCAGCGTCTTGCGTGAGACGCTGCTGCTACCCCACAGTTGTGGGTGTGGTGTACACGGTAGAACCCATACCGACAACTCACAAAAGAGGTGTGTGGTGGTGTTGATGTTGTTTGTGGGGTGGTAGTGGTGGTTTGGGATGGTTTCGGTGATGTTGGTTCTGGCGGCAGTGAGTTTTTAGTAGTTGTGGTGGTGGTGTTTTTTATGGTCGCGACGCTGCTGTCCTTCCATCTTTTTCGGGCGATTTTGGGTCGTGATTTCGGTGGTGGCGGATGTGGTGGCTATGTGTGCGATCAACTGCGATGTGGTAGTGTGTGTGACGGTAGTAAGTGCGTGCGATCTGTTGCGATTTGGTGGTTGGCGGTGGCGGTGGCTGAGGCGGTAGCTGTGGGTGTGGTGGTTTGTGGCTGTGGCTGCTGCAACCTGTGACCAAGCGGCGGTAGTCAGTGACCAAATGTTTGGTAATCTGTGACCAAGCATTTGGTCGATCTGTGACCTGTGACGAAGCGGCG
>CAIGRT010036252.1:0-10105 GCA_903798405.1 Fraxinus platypoda
AAACTTATTTTTCAGAAATAAATATTTACTAAAATTATAGTAAATAAGAAAGTTACTTATTTCTTATAGTAGAATTGACATGATGATTTTCAGAATAAAATGAATTTTATAATTAGTTATTTTAAAAGTTAAATTCAGTTCAGATAAATCCTTTCGTTGGAAAGTACCCAGGTTATATTAGTTTGTTTCAACGTATCTATTGTTATTTTTAAAATAATAGGAAAGTACCCAGGTGGTTTTACCTGCTCTACACTGGTGTGGATGCGTTTTCACAGTGTATGACCATTATGTTGATTTTACTAGCTATGTACTATTGTGAATGTGTTTCTATAGTGTATGACCAGATTATAGCATTCGGGTAGCTTTGCGTACGTATGACCAGAATTTCAGAATTATAGAATTTCAGAAGTGAATAGTTTTGTAATATATATCGGTATTAATTGATACATGAGTATTGTTATTCCGAATACCTTTTTGGTGTGATTTTTCATATTATACAGTTTATTAGATTTCGGATTGTAGAATTTAGTTTATTCAGTTTACAAAGTAAATATTTCAGCTTATAATACTGTGAAAAGATATTTTCACTCATGCTTACTGATATCAGATTTCTTATATCCGTTATACCTTATAATTGTTTATTCAGAATCAAGAATAAAGAATTTTATAATTATATTATGCTTTAGTCTTAAAAATATTATCAGATTTCAGACTTTCTTAAAACTGTAATAATATAAGTAAGAGTTTTCAAAAAAATTACTAAATGGAAAAAGTATACTTATTTGCAAAATTTCCATTCACTGAGTTACAATCTCATACATTTTGTCACCATTTTCCTTATCAAATAGTAGTTGAGCTGAGCAGCGTTGGAGCATGTCGATCCACTAAGTTGAACCACACATTGTCAGTAATTGTATGACTCATTTTGTCAGTTTAAATAGTTCATATTTCTTTTGGGATACGCATCTTTTATCAAAAAAGTTGATTTATAATTTATGTATCCATATCATAGGTTCGCTGCATATTTTGTATCTTTAGTGCTTTTGAGGACTTTTGTTTGTAAATAATAGTAAATGTCGACTTACTATTTTGAATAATTTGTGTTTTGAGGGGCTGGTGTACTCTATTTTAAATTATATATACATCAGGAAATTGATTATTATTCAGGCAGTTTTAGTCTATATTACAAATGAGACTTTGTCAAAATATTTATACGTGTCACAGTCAAAGTTGCCTTGGTGGTGAGTCTTGCACTTAGATGATATCTACCATCGGTGCACGGCACGTGTTGGGTCCACTAGGGTAATTCGGGACGGATCATGTTAGAAGAGGTTTTACATCTTTAGAGTCTCTTCAAGTCTTCTTAAGTTAGCTTGTCTGGTTCTAAATTTGGATTTTGGTTAGTGAAACATGTGGTGGAGCCACAGTTGATGCACTTTGTTGCGATTTGAGAGGTCGAATTTTATCAAGTCAATCAAACGTGCACACCGGGTTGAGCTCACATCCACTTATTCTTGTTGTGACTCGAGTCGTGATGTAGGTTGAAATAGATAGATCATAGATAGATAGTAGTGTACGTTTAATTTTCGTGTCTTAAACTCTAACCCCACTTCATGAAAGTATTATTATCCAATATTTATTTTAAATACTCGCTTAGTTAGGTTCAAAATTGACAAATTTTGAGTTGACATAGAGTAAGCGTGATAATCGATTATTTGAGTAACATAATGAAACTTGAAGGTTAGAAATTCAAATGATTAAGAAAAATTAATTGGGATCTTTTATACATTAGTTATAGGACTCGTGAAGCAATTTCTAAATGCATACCAACGTGTGAGTAACTAAAAGATAGATGATGAAGATGTTTGAATTCCAAGTCATAAAATTGGATGGATATACAAAGTCACAAATGGTGAGATTTTGATTTTTGCTACTGTGAACAAATTAGACGAAACTTCATTTTGGAGCATACCACATACATTTGCTTGCCAATTCATGGGTCAATGCACGTTTTTCGCGAAAATAAACCAAACCAAATGTTTTTTATTCTTAAGTTTTGAACATGGAACAACATGGAACATGCAATATTAGGTATTGTGTTCTAATTGTTTGATGTTAATTGGAGAATATAAGTTGGACTAAGGTGGAGTTGTGACCTGTCATTAAATTATGAATGTGGAGGTCATATTCCAACTATAATTAAGTGCCAGTCAAGCACTAGAATAGAATAGGCTAAAATTTATAATGATTAATTTAGGATAAGTCTCGGAACATATTAAGCCCTCTTTGATCGGGGATTAAAATCAGATTTTTAGTAAATTTTGATAAAAGTTAATGAAATGTGTGATTAAAAAGTTGTGTGATCCGTGAAATATGTAGTTAAAATTAATTGTTGACTTTGACTTAAACTTCTGGACTCGACCCTTAACTATAATATTGCGATTAATTTTTTTGGAGGAGATCGCTCCAAGTTCAACTAGGGGAGCTCCCCCTTTTAAAACCTTTATAGACAAGGGAGTTCTTTAATGATAGTTCCCGAAAGCTCTCTATTGGGATAAAAATCTCTTTTGATGCTTTTACTCTTTCAAGTAATTTCCTCTATTCGAAAAATCAGAAAACTCAAAGCTCTTATTTGGTTATGATAAAAATTAAATTTTTAATAGATTTTAATAAAAGTTGATAGAATGTGTAGTTAAAATTGACTAATTTTGACTTAAATTTTAATTAACTTTTTTAGCTGAACCAAATAGGTGCTAAATTTTATTTTAGGTCAATTTTGTTTGAGCCCTTTTTTTTTTTAAAGAAAATGTATGTTGCAACAGTGTTATGATGGAGAATGCATGGTTAAAAAATAAAAAAAAAATTGGATTTACGTGTAATATTATTTTATTGAAAAATGTATAATTAAAATGAAATCAAATCACTGTTTAAAAATGTATTTTGATGAAAAAAAAAAAAACCAACTCAAACAGNATGTATTTTGATGAAAAAAAAAAAAACCAACTCAAACAGGGGCAAATGAAAAGATGAACAATTTTGTAAAGGAAAAGACAAAATAATAATAAAAAAGGGTCATGCTTCAAAATGGGCTTTAGCCCTGTTTCTAAGTATTATGCTCCGCCCCAGATTGATTGATTGATTGATTGATAAGCAATCTCTCCGCTATCGTTTAGTAATGATTAAAATCTAAATTTTAATATATATTAAAGTCAATAATTACTGGATCAGAATGAAGAATCAAGAAGATTTTTTTTTCCTTTTAAAGTTATTTGAGTGTTACCCAATTTGAAGGTACATATTCATAATAGACATAGAGAAATTATTGTATGCCAAATAACATTAAAGGTGTTGGTTTGAAAAGATGGAATGTCTAATGTCTTTTCACCTGGGGAATCAATTGAATTATTGCTAGCGGAACTATTTTAATTATAAGAAATAGATCTCACGATTTTTCAATCAGACTTTCATCAACTTTTATCAAAATCTAGTAAAAATCAAATTTTAAAATCCACCATACAAGGGTATATGTAATTTTTTTTAGTATAAAAAGAATTTTAGATTAATTAAAAGTTAAATTAATTCAAGAGAATGGAAAATAAAGAAAGTTAAATTGGTAAACATCACCGTAATTATTTTACAAGTACTTATATTTTTAGCGATATAATAGGAAGCAATATTGCACAAGACTTCTTTAGCTTGTGTTTGGCCTCCAATTTTTAAAACTAATTTTTCTTCAAACTCATTTTCAATCGTTCATTTTTTCAATAAAATATTTTGCACGTGCATCCAATACTTAGTAACAGTACCGGACATTAATGAAAACTAGATAGGACAGGATTTGAGTTTTTTTTTTTTTCTCAGTAGCTATCAATACCTGTTACAAAACGATCTCGTATAGTTTAGTAAGGAAGTGAATGCAATGTATTAAACTGTAATGCATAGGTGAATATATTAAGGTTACAAGAACTACTCAAATCTCAACCTAGAATCAACAATGTGAAATTCCTTTCGACTTTGAGCGAGACTGGACATTACAATGTATGATATTTGTACTACCATCTATACCACCTTAGAAAACATGCTCATAGATTTAATAATGAACTGAGTTCAATGTATTTAACCTTATTATGTGCATGCGTATATATTAAGGTTTAAAGAACTACTCAATTCTGTCCCAGAATGTCTTTCTGCATGACATCTTGAATCAACAATGTGATATTCTTGTAAGAAGAACCCCCTTCTAGCAATGCTTCCATTGCCATTTTTCCAAGTTTTCGAGCTCTTTCCCTTCTTAGTTTCGCCTCCTCTCCTTCACCTATCACCTTTTCTACGGCTTTCTTTACACTGTCCCTCTTCACCATTGCTTCTTCCTCTCCAGATTTCATTATTACCTTAACTCCAATTCTTACACCAATTTCTAGTACATTTACGATAAAGTTTTCGTTATAGAATTGTTCTGCGAACATAGGCCAAGTGATCATAGGCACACCAGCTGATACTCCTTCCAGGGTCGAATTCCAACCACAATGAGTTAGAAATCCTCCCACGGAGGGATGGGATAATATTAACACTTGAGGTGCCCATCCACGGATTATTAGGCCTCTGCCTTCGACCCTTTCTTGAAATCTCTCTTCTGATAACCATTTTTCCACTTCTGCTGAATAATTCTGTCCTCTGATGATCCAAATAAAAGGAAAATTGGATTCTTCCAGTCCTAATCCAATTTCTTTTAGCTGTGGAAAAGATATATGACAAAGGCTGCCAAAGCAGGCGTAGATAACCGAGTTTGGCTTCATTGAATCAAGCCATTTTGTGCAAAAGTGCTCATCAATGGAGGCTTTACTTCCTCTATTAGACTTTTCGAAAAGTTCCTTGTTACATAAAGAAACTGGACCAATGCACCAAACATTTTTCCTTTCCTTTCTCAATCCTTCCATGTAAAATGGCTCCAATTCCTCAAAAGTATTCACCAGAGTCCCACGAGCCGAATTCTGAGCTTGTTTTATTTGATCTACAATCCCTTTCATGTCATCCGGTGAAGCACTTTTCCCCGCTTTAGGCAACTGAGACTTGGTAAATTCGATTTTGTGTGGTACATCCGGCACCAAAATTGGATCCGATTCTGAAACCATGTCATCTAGAACATTGTGGCAAGACATGATCCTAGAACACAAGAGAGTGAAGCAAGAAATTGTTTCGAAAACATACCTATGAATGTTGAATTTTTCAGCAACTCTTTGTGTCCAAGGTAGAGCATTAGTGGAAATGATACAATTGGGCTTTGGTTCCAACTCTCCAATAAGTTTTTCCAATGGAACTTCTAGCATCTCAGATGCTTCAAAAAAGTCCATTGCTAATTCCATAGAAGTCAGGGCATCCATGTTTTCACATCCATGAGGCAATCCAACTTCTTGAGATGGAAATTCCAATGGAATCATTTGTATTTTTAAGCCAGCCTCGATCAAACGATCAATTGCCGCCTTGTGCCTGATTGCATTGAGGGGCGTAGTGATGATAGAAACAATTAGGCCATGATGCACGAGTAGTTTAGCGAAATCTGTCAAAGGAATAATATGGCTTTGAGACATTAATGGCACGAGTAGAAAGTGGAGCTGATGAACTTCGAAACCCATTGATGGATATTGACTGGATCGGAACAATTAGCTAGACGAGCATTCAAAAGAGTGGAATAGTAACTATATATAACATTGACTTGGTTCTTGAGAGGGCAATTATTTTGAGCCGGGCCAAGAAACAGGGTGCCTAGCTTTGCGCCGTGCTAACTTGAAATTAGCATTGACTTGAGTTGAACCCATACGGAAAACACTACGTGTACAGAAGGAGGAAAACATGCTACAGGGACAGGGTGAAAAACAGATTCAAAAACGGGTGTGCCACGTGTCAACGCACGATTGGACAGTTTGAGAAAAAAAACACTCAATCAACACTTACCACATCACCCTGTTTTTTCTCATTCTGTTTTTAACCCTGGACAAGGAGAATAATTCCACAGGCAAGGGGGGTGGTTTTTTTAAAAAATAAAATATTCACATGGGGGCTCACCCCCATGTGAGATTTATGCAAGCCTTCTGTGAAGGCTATTCTTTACACAGCGAAAAAACAAAAACATTGTTTTACTTAGGGACATCTCCAAAGGGGAAAAGACGAGTTCGAAATTCAGGGCCTCAAAACAACGAAAAGATAAATCCTATTGTCAGAAAATCTTAATGACTAGTTGCATTCTTCCAGAAACTTGGAAATATTTTTGAACCACACACGATTGTTAAATTTAAGATCGGGAAAGTAGTCATATTTTGGTGACTAGAATTCGAAGGATTTCCCTATGACTAACTTAGCGCACTTCAATTCTTGTGGTATAGCCAAGTAGGTCCTTCCATAGTCGCCATCTTAAAAATAGCGTGGCAAGGATATCAAAGATTTCTTCTTTTTCATTATTATATAAAAATATCTAAAGACGGTAAGTGTTAAATTGTGCATCTAAATTATTAACATTGTACGATAATGTATGTGATTTTTTTATTGTAAACTTCTTTTCATCATAGTAAATTATTGTAGTAACGAAAAATGACGTAATCTGACATTGATGTGAACCTCCATAAATTTTGCATGTTCTTGTGTCAATTTTCTTTTTACGATTTTATTGCTCTCGGTAGTAGAATTATGATTTTTAACTCAAAACTAAGATCTTCGGGCAACCATAAGATCGAGTATTTTTTCTTTATGAGAATTGTTATTTGTCTTGTTATTCATGAACCGTGGATACAGTTCTTACACGGTGATGTCCAAAAACGATGCCAAAATTTAGTAATAATGTTATTTAGCAACATTGGTAATACAACACCAGTTTAGGTGACGCTATGTAATACGCTCAATAAAATATAAAATTAAGTGATTTATTAAATTGTACATTTTATTAGCATCATCTAGACTGATATTTTAACATCAATGATACTTAATAGCATTACTCAAAATTTGCGGGCTGTATTTGTTCTATTTCATTTAATTTCCACCGAATGGACGTCAATGATTTCTCCAAAGTTATACATAGCTACGTTATCCTTCTAGAAAGATTGTGATGTTATCGAGGTCGATAACTTTGTTTGATATACAATTTTATTTTACCTATTTTTAACTTCTTCTAGAAACGAAGGCAACAAGTCTATCAGAAACCGTGTATCATTTGAGTTATTATGTCAAGTTGATAAGGGTAATTTTACACGTTAAGTCTCCACGTTAGATGTTTGTTTCAATTGAGATTATTCTAGAATCGAAAGTTCAAGTAGGTAGTACTTTTCGGTGCTTATGAATAAAGTGCGACTCGTAAAAATATTATATTTTAAATTTTACGAATGCGTGTGTTAAAAGTATATTTGACTGAAATACGAAAATATATAAAAATACACCTATTTTCCATACCTAATGTGTTATCTAATCTTGTGCAAAAACATGAGCATGGACTGTTCCATTATCTAACAAGGTAGGTAAGCCAATTAATGATTTTAGGTTATTCAATTCGATCATTCAGGTGAGACGACATTGGAGGGAGACATTTTATCATTCTTAAAGTTACAACTAGAACAAAGATTGCTTGGTCACATAAATGAGGATCAGTATTAACTAAGAGAAATCTTTGTGAACTCGTGATCCTTAAGCAAAAATAAATTTCGGAAAAGGATACGTAGGTTCTAATTTTCTAAATTTGGTCATAAATAAGTTGGTGACGAAGTAAGGATTCAAGTGATACTACATAAATTAGTCCTCCGTGTTGAAGGGTTTACAAAAGATAAAAAATCGACTGAAACAATCAATTTTCCCTGTAACCTGAATATGCCCATATTTTTCGTAAGAGTAATGTTATTTGTATATCATGATTTGCATATTGATGTACAGAATGAAGACATGAAAGAAAGGGAAAGGGCAAAAACAGAGGAAAAAAGAAGTCAAGTAAGAAATTAGTTAATATAATCCGCATCATGATATACAAATAGTATTATTCTTTCCACAAACATATTTCTTACATCCAAATAATAATAAAAAAAAAACCCCTCGTCAATGGTAGCTACACAAGATGCCTAGTTATGCTTGCCCACCGCTCTTATCAATGGCGAAGGGAGATGGGGCCAGTGGGGTCCTGACCCATATTGAAATTTGTGAGATTTTTTTTTTTTTTTTTAACTTTCATTTTTAATAATATGAGATTTTGTGAATTCCGACTCCGCCAACATAGAACTTTACAATCTATTGTCCCATGTTTCTACAACTTGATATTCCATTGAACCGTGTATCAAAAAAAAAAAAAGGAAATTGCTAGTGGTACATCAAAAGATGTACTTAAAGGGTTACACCCCCCTCACCACCATGTGAGGGGGACCATGTGAGGGGGGTGTAACCCCTTAAGTACACTCCTATGTACTACTAGCAAAACCAAAAAAAATAAATAAAAAGATAGAGTCAAAGATAGAGCTGCCTCGTCACTAAATAATTTTAGTGGAAATTATGTCCACATCTACATTTTAATTTTCAACTTCAAAAAAATAAATAAAAACCTACACCCAACTAATAACTATTTTTCTTTTCCAAAAATCAGTTTATAAATATATTTTTTAATTTAAAAAAATAAATAAAAACCTACCCCCAACTAATAACTATTTTTCTTTTCCAAAAGTCAGCTTTATAAAATATATTTTTTTAATTTAAAAAAATAAATAAAAACCTACCCCCAACTAACAACCATACTCACCCAACCCCAAACCTTAAGATCTCTCCCCCAAGACACCACGCCTCGTCATCGCGTAAACGAGGTGTTGTTGTAATGAAGAGGAGATCGGAGCCTCTGCGCGCGGAGGCATAGTAGCTGCGCAACGCCGAGCTATAGTACAATGCCTCGCCGCGATGCACACCCCATGGGAGCTTCTGCACGATCTGTACCAGGGTATTGCACTTTGCATCTAAGTTGGTCACAGATTGTTGTACACACCGGCGATCTAAATTTTTCTCTGATTTGTGGTGTTTCTTCGACGATTTGTGGTGGCCGATGGTTCGCGCGGCAACGACGGTGGTGCGGTGCGATGATGGTGGGTTTGTCGTTTCGTGGTGGTGGTGGATCTGTCGAATTAATGATTTTAGGTTATTCAATTCGATCATTCAGGTGAGACGATATTGGAGGGAGACATTTTATCATTCTTAAAGTAACAACTCGAACAAAGATTTCTTGGTCACATAAATGAGAATCAGTATTAACTAAGAGAAATCTTTGTGAACTCGTGATCCTTAAGCAAAAATAAATTTCGGCAAAGGATATGTAGGTTATAATTTTCTACATTTGGTCATAAATAAGTTGGTGACGAAGTAAGGATTCAAGTGATACTACATAAATTAGTCCTCCATGTTGAAGGGTTTACAAAAGATAAAAAATCGACTGAAACAATCAATTTTCCTTGTAACCTGAATATGCCCATATTTTTCATAAGAGTAATGTTAGTTGGTGGGATTAATAGTGTTTGTGACCAATCATTTGAAATTGCGACCAATAAATTGGTTGTTTTGTGATCAATAAATAGCTTGTGACCGATAACTTATGACTAATAAATATTATGTGACATAAAAATTTAAGTGTTGACTTATAAAATTTGTTATTTGTGATTGATAAATAAATTGTGTTCTATAAATTTTTGGTTTGTGACCAATAAATAAATTGTGAACTATAAAATTTTTAATTTGTGATTGTAAAATAATTTGTAACCTATAATTTTTTTTATTTGTGACCAATTAATTTGATAATTTATAATCAAATTGTATAGAATTGTGACATTAGTATATTTAATTAATAAAAATATATTTTAATTAATTATTTCATAAACAAAATTTAATAATATTTGAAATTTAAAATTTTAAACTTTATTTCTTTGTTTTGAAATGATTGATACTTGATCCCTTGAATGTGAAATTTTCCCATAATATAATGGGAAATAATATTTTAACAATATTTATAACAATAGGGAAACAAAAGGGATTCTTTGTTAAAAGACCTAGTCAAACAAAGTAGTTGGAAAAAAGACCCCTTCTCAATGTTTATTGGTCAAAT